>WYDI02031517.1:0-158904 GCA_009867235.2 Psittacus erithacus
GGACACCAGAACTGCACACAATGCTCCAAGTGAGGTCTCATGAGAGCAGAGCAGAGGGGCAGGATCACCTCCTTCGATCTGCTGGTCACGCTGCTTTTGATGCAGCCCAGGATATGGTTGGCTTTCTGGGCTGCGAGCGCACACTGCAGCCGGCTCATGTTCATTTTCTCATCGACCAACACTCCCAAATCCTTCTCAGCAGGGCTGCTCTGAATCTCTTCTCTGCCCAACCTGTAACTGTGCCTGGGATTGCTGCGACCCAGGTGTAGGACCTTGCACTTGGCATGGTTAAACTTCATAAGGCTGGCATCAGCCCACCTCACAAGCATGAGGCATTCCTTCCCTCCAGCGCATCAACAGAACCACACAGCTTGGTGTCATCAGCAAACTTGCTGAGGGCGCACTCAATCCCACTCTCCATGTCACCTACAAAGATGTTGAACAAGACCGGTCCCAACGCCGATCCCTGAGGGACACCATTCATTACTGGTCTCCAGCTGGACACTGAGCCATTGACCACAACTCTTTGCGTGCGGCCATCCAGCCAACTCTTTATCCACTGAGTGGTCCACCTATCAAATTGATGCCTCTCCAATTTAGAGACAAGGATGTCATGCGGGACAATGTCGAACACTTTGCACAAGTCTAGGTAGAAGACATCAACTGCTCTACCCCTGTCCATCAGTTCCATAGCCCCATCACAGAAGGCCACCAGATTGGTCAGGCAGGATTTCCCCTTAGTGAAGCCATGCTGGCTGTCACCAAGCACCTTGTTGTTTTTTCTGTGCCTTAGCATGCCTTCCAGGAGAATGTGCTCCAAGATTTTGCCAGGCTGTCCTGGGTTCAGCAGTAGCAGTCATTTTTATCCTACTGCTACTGCTGAACCCAGGACACAGGCACAGTGGTGAGATTGACTGCTCTGTAGTTCCCTGGGTCATCCATTTTCCCCTTCTTGAAAATGGGGTTATATTTCCCTTTTTCCAATCATTGGGAACTTCACCTGACTGCCATGATTTTTCAAATATGATGGACAGTGGCTTAGCAACTTCATTCGCCAGTGCAATGCAAATGGATTTCATCAGGTCCCAGTAGGATTATTTCTGTTTTCCAAATGCGTTCTGATCTACCCTGTGATAACAATCCAATTACCTATTGGTAGAGGACGAAAAATTTTCATCTGTAAAATACTATATTTATTCTGATTTGTTCAATATTATGCAAATATTTTATCTTCTCTTTCTCCCCTTACATTTCTCTTCTTTTTCATCCTTTTAGAATTGTGTTTCCAAACACGCTTGATAGTTGAGTCTCTGAGCAGATGTGCTATGAGGAAAGCTTTCTTTCTTTTTTTGTAGTTGCTCTTTCTTACAGGACTTAACTGCACAGATAATTTTCATATCATTGAGGATTGTGGTCAGCACCATTTTATGGCAGTTATTGTTACATTCTGCACTTGCCAGTGGTATTCCCCTGCTTGAGCAGGGAGGTTGGGCTAGATGACCTCCAGTGGTCCCTTCCAGCCTCAACCATTCTGTGATTCTGTATTGTGACTGCTCAATGCATACGTTTGATTAGGGAAATTTATTCCACCTGAAAGATGTAGAAAGGAAATTCATTTCCCTAAGAGACAGCAAATCCAAGAAAAGATGGAATTTTTATTTTTATGTGATTTATCAACTGGGAAGTAAATTGTAAAGCACAGAGCAGGAAAAGGTCTGAATAAGATGGTGGCAGGATAAGGCAGTTAAGACCCACAGTTCTGAAGGGAAGAAGTTAATGTTTTCAAAGAATGACTTAATCACCTTCTCTGAGATTTGGGTAGCAAAGGATGCAATAACCTGTTAGGGCTGTGTTTGCCAAGAGCCTTGCTTGGCTACTCCTAATTAGTCATCCAGCTGCCGCTGGTTCCAGGGGGAATTAGGTACCTTGGCTCTTTGAGCATCTGAGTGTAGTAGAGCACCTGTGTTTGGTTTTTCAAATGTGCTTGGTTTAGGGCTCTATTTACTAGAAATACTTGGCCTCAGCACCTAAATTTGTCTTGAAAATGGGGTTTTGGCTTCTAAATAGCAGGAAGTGCTTCACAGTACCCTGCTTATAGTGTGGGACTGTTATAAATCTGTGGCTGAGAGGTCAGGCAGCCTTGTGCCCCAGAAGTAGAGGAGTGAAGTGTGGCTGATTTCTGGTTGTGCCCCCTCTGACCTGGAGAGCTGGAGCTTAGTCTCCAGGGGACCAGGGACCCAGCTGTTGTCAGATGGGGCTCTAGATACCCCAACAGTGTAGGCTGCCTTTCATCAATGCCTATTAATGCCTTCTTTGAGAAGGTCTCATTTGGAGATTGTTATCTTTAATAAACTAAGGCAATTCAGGGATGGAGGAGGCTCTGTGAATGGAAAAAAGGAAACAACAGATGCATTACTTGTCATCTTCCTTACTTTCACATGGGACTTTCCATTTTGTTTGCAACATATAAATGATTTGGGCTGGAATATCAAATTGATGATATTGAAATTTGCTGCTGGCTGCAGCATCAGCGATACCAGCAAATAACTCAGCCTTCCTGAGAGAAGATTTGAATCTTTTAGCTACTCATCCAGAAAATGAAAAAAGAAATTCTGTATAGATAAATATCAAACAATAAACCAGGGGGAACAGAAAGCTCATTAAATGAAATAGGTTCAGCCGCCGCACAAAAAAGATGTAGAAGAATGGCAGTTGGAACAGCATACACTGCTGCTGTTACTGTACAGCAAGAGATTTTATTCCTTGCCTTGAATATCACATTTGGGTTTGCTTTGCAAGTTTGACTGTGAAAGGACACGGTGCTGAAAGAAACAAAGATAGTTTAATGTACTGACAGCCAGCACCGGCAGCCAAGTGCACAGAAATAGCTTTTGCCTGGATTGGTTATGAACATGCTGCAGGGTCTAAAAGCAGCGTGCTGTCATGGGCACAAGATGGATTAAGAATAACCAGACTTATCCAAAATCCATCAGAATGTGACTGAGATCAGAGCCTTGCCGACATGCGGCTCCTTAAGCAGTGGCACTGGACACTGCCTTGTTAGGGATAAACGCAACTGTAGTGTCCGTGCTAGTCAAAGGTTACTGTTTATGAGGACAAATTCAAGACATTGTTTTTTCTTTCTCTGTAGAAGAGTTGGGACCAAAGAGGTGCTTTGAAATGTGGAGATGTTGCCTCGAGAAAAACAAAATGCCAGACCCTGTTGGCTCGAGGGCCTTTTTCCTGTCCAGTTTTGTTCATATCCTAAAGGAACAATCACTGCTGATAATTTGCCAATGCCTATTTTGTAGATCAGAAAGTGATAGTTTGCTTAATGTTTAACTTAACCCATAAAATTGCTTCCTTCCGGAGAAGAAAAGTTTAGTGGTTAGTGCAGGGGATTGGGAAATCTGCTCCTTACTGGCTCATTGATTTATTTTGTGATGCTGGAAATGCCTCTCACATCTCCTGTCTGTATCTGCAGTATGATTGCAGGGGTATGGTTTCAGAGATTTGCAAGGAGGATTTGATTCTGGTAAAGAAACCTTGTTCCTTCTATAATATAATTCAAGAAATGGCCAGTTAGAAAAATAATTTGTTTTTAAAATCCTTAGTCAACATTGGAAGAGACATTACTTCCAAAATCTGTCAGGAAAGCTTGTTCTGCTGGTTCTTCTGTATGTAACACCAGTTAGGGAGCCAAAAGGACAAATGTATTCATCTGGCAGTGGGGGAAACCTGCACTAGTGAGGCAGGATTAGAGCAGAACCAAAATAACTGGTTTCAGAGGTTACCAAGTTTGTTGGGAAGGCTTTAGAGCACCCGTTGCTCTTGAGCCTACGCTTCCAGAAATGTTTGGCTCAGTGCCACAAGATCTTCCAAAAGTCTTTGTTTAAAGACATGATGCTTGGTGTGATGCCCCAGAATAGGGGCAGCCCGTAGGGTTGTATCACCCATGCTGATAAACGCTGAAGAGATCTTTAGGTCCTTGCAGAAGAGAAGCATCCGGTCTCACTGTGCTTTACAGATATGCCTGTAACTGAGGAGAGGAAGAGGGATGGGGACTTCCTCTTCTTATCTTGATTTCTTGTTCTGGTGAGCCCCTGCTAGCAGGTTAATTGCACTCACTGAGATACCTGTCACTATTGATTCATTATCTGCCAGGCAGGATGAGATGGGGTGGAGTTTTCATTAACATGACAGAATTGAATATAGCCTGTCTCTTCCTGTGTGTCATGTCTCTGAAAAACAAGGATAGGCAGCTTATGTTGCAACTGTAGCTGTGTTGTGGAGAAGAATCTGGCTTGTCATTGCTATGTCTATGTTTAGTATGGCTGCACTATTGTTTAATGAAAAGCTTTTTCCACTCTGAAGAGGAGGGCACTAGGGACAAATGTACTTAATGGGATACTTGCTGCCAGGGTGATAAATTATGCCCCAGTGGTGCCTTCGGTCAGATGGGACTTTTCAGTGCTCTGCACTTCCTATTGTTGGTCGCTGTGTAATTTTGACATTGCTTATCTGGAGAGTCCCTTTATTTTTAATGCTGTGGAGGATCAGTAGCCTCACTGGTTATAAAAAGAGTGTTTTCCTCATGTACATGTGCCTAGTGCAACCCTAGATGTGATTCTGAAGTGATTGGGGGCAATGTAAGACATCAGGCTGTACTATATGTTACAAGGGAAGGCATTGCTTAAAATATGTTTTATTGCTGTTGACTACAGGTCAGGTGAAGTTGACATCTCACATTTATTTAATGTGGAGCATTTCTGTCTAAACACCAGGAAGTAGAGGTGATGCTCCTTCATGAAAAGGACTTTGAGAGTCTCTGGTACTGCCTTTAGCATCCAGCAGTTGCCACTGAAGAGAGAGCAGGAAGCATTAGCAATCAAAGTGCTGAACAACAGGTAAAGCAAGTCAGGTCTCTCTGGAGGGCCACCACCTCCTGCTTTGGGTCAGGATGAGGGCTGGGCTTACCTTCTGCCTTGGCTGTATCATAACAGCGCATTAGACAATTACTGGTTGGTGCACCTGGCTTCACCTGCTCACCCCATGGCATCAAAGGATTTGTGCTGGAAAACCATTGCATACACAGGGCTTGGTGTTTTGTGTCCATGGAGTTTTGCATTCAGCTCCTAGTGCTGTTGCTGTTTAAAGTCTTGTTTGTAGGAAGCCTGAAAAGAGAAGAAAACCCACTTGTGGCAATAGGCAACCATCCCGTGGAGTGCTGCACGCATCAGAGATGATATGTTTTGCTCTGTCCTTCTGCCTCTTGAGGAATGGAGTGCCTTCTTTAGGATTTAGGATGTATAGAAAATACCAGACCTCAAGTGGCTCTGGCTGTAGGAGCCCCAGTGATCTATTGGTGGATTCATTTCCACCCTTTCCATCTTCTTGACTGGTCTGCAGCTGACTATCTTTCATGAGTGCTGTTCCCAGAAACACAAGCAGAGGATCAAATAGCAACGTGTTTTGACTCCAAACTCTGGTGTGACTTACCATGTTATCAAAGCTTTTGATTTAATTGAAATTTCACAGATAACCCTAGACCTGCTTTTAAGTGCAGATTCAAGTGCCAGTGGGAATTCAATTAAACCTTCCCCCCACCATCACCTGCATTTTGTTTGGGAGGTTTATGGAAGGGATTTGCTGCTGCTTATCTCAAGCTAGAGCTGGGTGTCTAGGTTCAAAGATACCCTTTGTTTTTGGGCCACTTTCTTTTTCCGGTTATGCCAGAGTTTGATTGGAACAACCCCACTGACAGTAATGGACTATTCGAGATTGACGCTGATGTAAGGATTGCAGAATTTGTTGTGTTAGAAGTAGAATTCTTTCCTTGTTTCCATTCATCTCTTAAAACAATTGGCCTAAGCTCAGGAAAGATGTTCGTTTAAACAGATCTCAGATATATTCTGAATAGGGGATTGACTGTGGCTTTGCAATACTTTAGTCTAATCTAATAAAAGCTGGTTATTTGCTGGATTCTTGCAAGCTGTATTTGCTTCCCAGCTCCAAGGAGTTTTAATAGCCACTCCAGTAATGCTGACTGCAGTGCACTGTGGTGAACCTCAGAACATTGTATATGTCTGATTACATTTGCTTTCAATTACAGTCTTGTGGGTTTGAAAAATCAGAGCAGTTCAGGCTCATTTGGGAACCACCGCAAAAAATCACTAGTAACCTGAGATACCCAGTGCTTGAAAATATAAAAGAAGAGGAAAATGTTGAATGTTGTGGGCCAAAAAATGTCTATTTTGCTTTATGAGAAGAGACCCATTGCAACAACTGTGGGGTTAAGATATCAGGGGCACCATATCTAACAGATAAACCTTTTCCTTTTCCATCCAAGCATGCTGGGAATGAAGTGTGAATGACTCAAACCAGAGACAGCGTTCATCAGAGACTTGAAGCTGTCCTGGTTCACTAGTGAATTAGCGATGTTGCCATCTTTGCTGCTCCCTGTTGGATAGGTTGCTGGGTCTCAATCCTTTTTCTGATGATAAGAACTTCACTGACATTGTCCTCTCTTGCTAGGGGAGCTTAGAGTTCTTGAGGATGTTAAGTTTAAATTGATCTTATTTCCATCAAAATGCACTATCTAGCAGAGTTGTTGAATAGCCTTCAACTCTGGCTAAACGAGGAGCTTTCTTTTCATGAAAATGTTTTTCCAGTAATGAACCTCTCAGTTCCTGTTGAAACATGATCTCAAAACACAGAATTTGGGTCGTTTTCATCACCCCTACTGGCAGCAGGATGGCTGTAGAATGAACAGACATGTACATCCTGAAGGCAGTTTTGCAGATGACCCCTTCTGCGGTGGTGTACGGGTCCCTGGGTTCTGCATGCCTGGGACTTGATCTGTCATTCAGAGTGCTGCAGTGTGTCTGGTCCTGCCTAATGCTTCACTCTTCCAGCTGTGGGAGAGCATCAATCATGTGGCCAATCCCTTTTCCCCCTGCCAACATCTGGCAAGCAAAGAAAGAGCTCATGAACACATGAAAGATCAAGCCCTGGCTCAGCACTTTGGGGTGTTTGGAGCATTATGAATATTTGCTAAATAAGAGGAGCAGGGAAGGTTTCATTGTGTTAAAGCCCAGCCGCAGCACTGTCCCACGAACAATGGTGCAGTGAATTTTCACCCCAGGTGAGGAGATTCATTTCAGCTATTCTGAACTTAGGATCAAAAGGTGGGGTGTAAGGCTGTCATCAATCCCCTGAAAATAATGACAAATGCAAACAACATGCAGACTGAGTAACTAAGGTAGCTTTTACTCTGTAGTAGGGACTGTTATATGTTGCCAGTGTTCTACATTTCTTCATACGTGATGGGACAGTTTAGTAGCACAGCTCCTAAACTTGGGGAAGCATGTGGGTAACAAAGCTGAACACTTCCCTTTCTGTGGTCCCAGTAATAAGGTTCTTCCGCTGGCACAAAACCTTTACAGTCCCAGTATCTGGTAAGCTGGGTGCTGAGGCATCTTGCTCAGTCTGGATTTGTTCCTTCACCTCTATACATATCTTTATAGTGAAGCTAAGGGCCAGGGGCAACTAGAGAAAGCTGCAAGAGTCATTCACATTCCTGCAAACAGCTTTAAACTCTTCCAGCAAGAGGTCAATGGAAAAGTATCTTATTGTTTTCTGGGCCATCTCAATGCACAAAGCAGAGCTCTGTTGGACATGCCCTAACAATGTTATTAATGTTCATGATGCATCAGTGTCATCCCCTGAGGGGAGGAGGAACCCCCAGCGGCTGAATTGCACAGGCCATACTAGCTAATGAGATGCTCTTCTTGCCAGGCCTGACAAATAAGCTTCTGTTAATCTTCATTGTTATTGTTTTAATGCTCATCTGTGTGTTCGGGGTGGGGGGTGGGGGTGTTTTAGGGATGCTTGGCTGAGGTATGGCAGGGTGACCCGTGCCAGTTAGCAAGCGGGCTCCAAAGGTGAGGTGGGACTTTTAAGGGGCAGCTCAGGAGATGAGGAGGAAGACTTGAATCAGTTCAATAAAGTAGTATGTTAGAGTGTATAGATGCAAGAAGTAAGAGTTCTGCAGAGGACGGAGATAAAAGGAGGCTTTCAGGCAGGAGAGAGGATTCCTGCCTTTTCCAGATGTAGCATTTGCATTTGGAGGAGAGCTGCCAAAAGACCAGGCTGATGAAGGATGCTTTGTGATGCTTCCAGCCTATGAAAAAAACACAGTGCTTTGAAAGTTAGGTGCTTTTGGATTATTAGGCAAGGGATGAAATAAGCATCGTAAGATCCCTTTCACCCTCTTCTTGTGGAAGCCCAGTCTCCAACGCATTATATAAATACTGCCATTTTTAACTTCCTTTTTTGTCTGCTTTCTTTTAAGGCTTTTTTTCATTTTCTTCCTTCAGTCATTTATCAACCTCATAAATCAGAAAATTTTGTCCATGTGGATTTATGACAAGTCTTTTATATTTATTTTTTTTGCTGACAGGCTTATAAACTGCTGAGCCCTGGTTTGCTGCCCAATAAGTCCTGATCCCTGGCAGGATAAATAATGTTTGTGACAGAAGATTGAAATAATATCAGCAAACAGAGAATGTTCGGCTTTTACAAACACATGTTGCTTTCTGCCATGATAATGTCTATCCTAATATGTGCTCAGAAAATCTCCAATCTTATCACTGTTTCCGATACATTCAAATCAGATATACTCACATGCCAGGGAACTGTGTAAGTAGAAGATGTGACTATCAGTTTAAGAGAGCAGTGACCCAAAATAGACCATTTAACAGTTTGGGGTCCTAGTGGTACTTTGAAAGTTTCCTGAAGAAGTTTTGCCAGTCGTGCCTGCTTCTTCTTTTAAGGCTTTATTTTTAAAAGATCAAAGCAAATTCCTGATTTTGAATGAAGGAAGACACAGCCCTACAGAAAACATTTCACCTCCAGAGTAATGCAACTGGATAACATTAAACTTGCTGTCAGCCTCATCCTGAGAGTGGCCCTCCTCCTCCAAACATTTATGCACATGGGTAGTTTTCTACACAGTGAATAACTGTATTGAATTCAACGGAAGCACACGTGCACCCAAAATTATTTGTGTGTGTATTCATGGGTATGTTTGTTTGATGGGAATGAAAAATTCTGGAGAGGGCTGGGATATAAAGGAGGTTCATTCATCAGTAACCCCCTCTGCAAATCATATTAACCCTTCTCTCATGCCTGGAGATGGACGTGTGGAATATGTGCACACAGGCTTTGCGGCCAGCACAACAAACTTACCTTGAATTAAGTCACCAGCTTTCAAGGGACAGGAGTAGGTAACATCTGTTCTTGGAGACTCCTAAACACAGACATCACACAGCAAAACCACCAGAGAGGCTCTACTGGCCTGAACATACAGAGGTTTTATACAGCAGATAATTTATGTGCACCCTGTATGCTCTTCATATACATTTATTTTTACTAATATTGCATGAAGAAAACCAAAAAGGGTTTAAAAGCAATTAGATGTGTATCTTCATCTGCATCTTTGAGGGGCCCTTTTAATTATGTAGCTTGTAAAATTGATGGAGCACCAAGATAGTCTCCATAAGGGAATGCAGCCACTCTTAGACAAAGCAGTAAGCACGAGGCTATGCAGAATACCTTTCTGTGGATGCACTTGCTGTAAAATCCTGTCAGATACCATTTTCGCTGTGATTTGTTCTCTTCAGCTCCATGATCAGAGGGAGTTCAGCCATTGAAGGGGGTTTGGCAGGTCTCACTCCTGAGTAAAGGACTAGGCCATTGTGAGCTGCCTAGTGTGTGTTGTAGGCAATTGACTGACTGTCTTGTATTTTACATACATACATAAGTGTTTTACCAGACACTTTTAAATTGTTCTTTGTTCTTATCTCTTACATTTTTTTTTGCTTTCTTACCATCCCTGTCTGCATCAGCTTCTCTGCCTCATATTGACATCTTTTCTTGTGTCATTAAACTGTATCTGGGTTCTGTTATCATTACATCCCTTGGATTTTGTTTTTTTTTCTTCTTAATATGTTCTGTCCTGCTCCCCGCAGCGTTGCTGCACTCATTTCTATTTGTCCCAGTGGGACTCTGTACACTGGGTTTATTTCTTCCATCATTTTCTCTCTCTCCTATATCTTTTCATCTCCAATCCCATATAAGAGATAACAGAGAGATGACAAGAGTGTCCTGGACACAGGCAAGATCTTGAGGCTGAGGAAACGTGTCCTTGCTTCCTTGCAGAAGTTGCCCTATCCCTGGATTTGCTGCTAGCATAGACTATAACCAGGACAAGCCAGTCTGGAGCTGTAACAGAAACTGGGAGAAAGCCCAGTGCCAGAGACATGTCATACTTGGGGCGAGCATCTGTCCTCACCTATGTTAGTAGCCCTGATAACCGACTGCTAGCAATATGGGAAAAGCTGCTCTTCTGCCCCACTAAAGTCAGCTTCCTTCAGGACAAGTGCTGGAAACCTCATTTGGCAGAAATAAAATCATCAAGGTCTTGTGCTGGTTTGTAACCTGTAATTTTTGTAGAAGTTGTCTCTGTGGTCTGCCAAGCAGAAATTCTTCATTCCTGGCCTGAAGTTAGTGGGTAATGAATGTTCTGTGGTGGATAAGGCGGGCTGGGCTTTCATTCTGCAGGCATGGAGAGCTATGAGCTAACCCGCAGCACTGCTGAACCTTTTCTCTCTCCCCTACTTCTTCATTTTCCCATGACCTTAGGAAAAAAAATAAAAATCAGCACTTCATAGGTCTTATTTTTTTTCTAAATCACACTTTATGGAACACAGTTTTAATACTGTACGGTGCGCGTTTAATGATGTCCATATGGGTTTGTGGGTACAGGAATTAAATAGGTAACGGTTCACGATGACATAACACGGAAATGCAACTCCTGCAGTGCTGGTGTGTAGGCTGTAAAGGGTTATTAATAAAAATGAAGGTTTTAAATAGAAAACAAGCTTAGCAGCACCGTTTTGGCCTCAGGCCCATCTCTGAGTGATGGAAAAAAAAAAAGAGGCTGGAATATATGGTCTTTCCTCAATACATGAAAATAAATACATTTTACCACCATCCCCTGCTAAATGTTTCAGAGAGAAAGCTGCAGGCTTGATGCATGGCATCTCTCTTCAATCAGAGCCTGAGCTCAGGGAGGTCTGGAGGGGATATTTCAGCAGGGTGCAGAACACATCAAACAAATACTAAGGGGCAGATTGATGCCTTA
The DNA here is from genome assembly GCA_009867235.2 of Psittacus erithacus. Lineage (NCBI taxonomy): Eukaryota > Metazoa > Chordata > Aves > Psittaciformes > Psittacidae > Psittacus > Psittacus erithacus. The sequence goes on from WYDI02031517.1 coordinate 11,207, forward strand.
GATTATTAAAATGGGGTAAGGCCACAGTGTTTAGATTGGCAAAACCTTTCAACAGTCGGACATTAGTGTTTCAGAAGAGCAAACCGCTCTGTTTGTGGGTGAGCCAGGAAAATAACAACTCACACAGTTTGGGGGAATGACCTCAAGGAAATCCCATCCTGTCTTGTAACCAGAGTTGCTGCATCAGTAAGCCAAGGAAATTACATAATGCGCCTATTAATATTATAGACAAACAAAAGCAAGCTTACTCTTCTGTGTTCAGCCTTGTCCTGTCTGCAGTTGTCCCAAACCCTTTGTTTTAAGTCTTCAGAATAAATGAGATGGCAGTAGATGAAGCATCTCTGAAGATGCTGTGTCTGAGACATCTCTCATTGATTCCCCACCAGTTGTTAGTGGCAATAACTGTAGGGACAGCAGCAGCAAAGCCTGAATGTGGTTCTTCTTTTGGCTGGCTCTTTACCCCATGCTCTTGCTGGAGTTTGAGGTGGTCCAAGAGCAGAACACATGGATAAACACACCCAAACTAACTGTAGAGTCTGTGGAGTGAGATTTTCCATGTTGCGGACATGTCTAAATTACCTCCAGGTTGCAGTCCACAACAAGGTTAATGCTTCACAGCAGTTGCATGAGGATCAGGATTTGCCAGAACCAAGGGATCCTGTCCTGATTTCTGTGTTGTGAAATCCCAGTAACTCCCAGCTGCATCCCTCTGCTTTTCCTGCAGTCCCTGCCCTGTCTGCTCATGTCCTTCAGCTCCAGCACTCACCTCAGCCCATCCTTGCACCTCTGGATTCTGGGAGACAGCTTTCCCCAGCACATGGCCATGGAGGATGCAGTGGGAATGCAGAAAGAGGAAGACTTTCTTGCTTTATCTGGTGCTGTCTGGGGCAAATTCCCACCATCTGCTACTTCCTTGGTGCTTCCAACTATTGTTAGCTGCAAGACACAGCTGTTGTTAGCTCAGTGGCCTCTGTCCAACCACCAGATACTAGCAGAGGAGAACTCAGCCCATTGTATGGTCTTGCAATTCATGCTGTATACACAGCATTCTTTTTTCCCACCTGACCATAACCAGGACAATGAACAAAAATGTGGGAACGTGGGACAAAACACTCTCCCTGTGCGCTCGATCCTGTGCTGCTGTGTTCACCCTTCAACCTCCTGGCTCGAAACCAAGATCCTCCTCTAAAAGTTAGAAAAACTACTCCCTTCTCATGTTCTGCCGGGGAGATGGCTGGGCTCTATCACACAGGGCATGCTTCCACCCTCTGCTCCATACTCTGGGTCATCTCAGGCTCACCTCAAGCTTTTGGAAAATGATATTCTGTCTATTTTTCTAAATTTATTTGTGCTGACAGATGTCAGTTGTTTGTGTTTTCAAAAAATGGGTATTATGTCCCTTTAAACAGCACAAACCACATGGGAATGGGATTATTTTTGTCCTTAGCTGCCTATAATATATCTTTTTCCTTTTTTTAGCGAAACCAAAATCTTCCCAGAGATTGTTTCTAAGAATAATACTGAAAGGAAAGTGTCGTGTGAATCGTAGAGTAGTAGTAATGGCAATAGTATCGCATTTCCCTTCTATAGAGCTAGCTCACTATAGACCTCGAGGTATAGACCAAACGTCAGCCTGCTCTCTCAGCTTGACTGTGAAATACAGGTTTTATTTTAGAACTAGTACAGAAGTGGTTTTGAAAGGTCACCAAGGCTGGAACAGGAGTCATAAATCCTGAATTTTAGCTTCATGTTGTGACTGTCAGCACGCTTTCTATTATTTGCCTTTGCAAACACCTTTAGCACACCAACAGTTTGTCTTGTTGATATACAGCTCCCTGGATCTTCAGGAGCGGGTCAACTTTCATATCCATTTTTGCAGAATGCTGTATTTGAGGAAAATGTGGCAAAGAAACATTGAACTAGTTTGCCCTAGGTTACAGTGGAACTAGGATTCAGGATGCCCTCAAATTCTCTGCTTCAACCATTCCCCCTCCTTGGTCCTCCAAAGTAACGCACACTCATCCGTTGCTCATAAGCATATTAGGGGGATCTTTAGCTTAAGGTCAACCTCACCCTGTTATCTTCCTACCTCAAATTGTGGTCAATTTCTTCATCTAAAGTCACTCTCCTGAGATGAACCACAGATACCTGTGCAGAAGAGACATAGAGACCAGTCAGTGCTTCTTCATATACCAGGACAGCATGGAGAGCAGGGTGAGCTGTAGCTGTGATGTGGATGGAGTAGCTGCTTTTGTGTGCAAACTGCCCCATGGCCGTTCTGGAAGGGATCAGTGTAAGCACTGAGGAAGAGAGGAGCCTGATAATTTCCTAGGTCTCCCTCTTCTTGCTCAACAAAATCTCTGTAAGCATTGGGAGAACAATCTGCTATAGAAGAATAAATTGCTCAGGAGCCTACACTCTGTTTCAGCTCCTGGCACATCAGTCCATTTGTGGCTGCAGGCTTGGCTCCCTATGATATTTGTCCAGATTATTCCATCTGCAAGTCCTTGTCCAGAGTCAGCACAGGGAGGTTTGGCTGGAGCTGTTTGAGGAGTCAGGCAGCCATGTAGTTTGGAGCTTTAGCAGAGTTTTCCTGGTCCAAGTTACCTTCCCAAGCGGGTGGAAGAGAGATGTGTCAAAAGTTCATTGCCCTTCTCATTGGCTTCGTTCTCTCCCTGCCTGTCCCATCCTGTGTTTCCCATCCCTACCTCTTGTGCCTGTTGACTTGTGAGCTAACACAAACATATCCAACTCCCATAGGCTTTTAGCAGCCTGACCTTCCCCTCAGGAGCTAGTAAGACTTCCCAGTCAGGCGTGCTCTGTTACCCACACCATCCTGGCCCTTGCTTCAACACATCTTTTCCTCCCGCAGGACCCTTTACTACTGTGTGCCTCCTCATTAGATTTTGCATTCACCAAATGTGTGGTCTTCACAGCAGTTCACACCATGCAGCAATCTGACCAGAGGCACCCTGCTCTATCCTCCTCTGGGGCCTTTGATGCTGAAGATAGACCTTGTTCTATGGAAAGCCATACTTGAGCATGCCCGTGCCAGTGGGTGAGAGAATGCGCCCTTGCATGTAGCTTTTGTTCTCAGAGCACAACCCACCTCCCAGAGCAGCAGACAAACACAAACAGCCTTTTTTCTGCAGTTTAATAAGCAAAGTAGAGCAGTGCTTCTGAGCTGGTTCTTTAACAGCAAGGGCATCTTCACATCCTGAGCCTCATGTAAGTAAATCCATCGTCACGCTTTAGTCTTTCTTCTGTATAACTTTATGCAGCAGCTTTCTTAAGTTTGTAGAAATATTTTCTGGGAAATGATGGAGGAGGTGGACAACTCCTTCCATGTATTGCCAGCTAATCCAGAATACTTTCCTTTAGCGTAGTGGTTGAGACATGTTCCTCAAACGAAGCATCTTGTGCTGTTCTTTTTTCCTTTTTTTTTTGTCTTTAAGTCTGAGATGGGGTTCTCCTCTGGATGCATTTCAGAGCACAAAATGTGGAGCCAGAAGTCCTGGCTTCTGTCTTGAGTACTGGATGCTCATGGCTGTACTAAATCCTGCTTGTGCAATATCTTTGTGAACTGGAAGGGGCTGTGGGCATGCAAAATACTGTGTTTAGCCATAAATGTTATTAAATGTAGAGGAAAAACAAAGTGTCCAGTTTTCACTGGGAGACTGGAACTCTTCAGCTGTTCTTCACCTTGGGAAACAGAAGAACTTTTACATCCCACCAGTGCCTTGCTCTCCCACTATACCAAAGTGCTTTGTAGCTATGAAAGCTCTAAGGTTTTTGCAGCTCCTTGGGACAAAATGTTTTGCACCCCCTGAGATCTGTCATCATTTCACACCTCTTCTGCTGAACCATCACCTCCCTCCTCCAGCATGGGAAGTGGCACAGGAGATACCACATCACCCCTTGTGGAAGAAAATCAGCACAAAAGTATCTTGAAATTCGGCAAAACACAGCTGTCTGTAGCAGGGTGCATATCTTCTTTAATGGAAAGTAACTGTCTAAATCCTTTTGTCTTTCCCTCTTTCTCAATTTTACTGTGTGCTCTGGGGTGAAGTTTTGTTGTGCTACATTTATTTCTCCTTGCCAAGACCTTCTTTATGGCTTTGATTTAAACTGAGTCCAATCAGACACAGTGAAAGGCCATCATGTTCCAGTGCTGGGATGAGCTTTCGGGTCTGTTTATCTTTTTTTCCAAGGATAACAGCACATTTGTGTTTGTGTTGTGTGTATGTCTTGGGCTTACACAAAAACTTAAGGATCTGATTCTGGTGGGTCATGCTGGCAGGTAGCCAAACCCCGTAAATCTGGTCACTGTGCTTTTCCAAATGTTTATTGTGCTGTTTAAGCTTTTATGGGCTCTTGTGCATATTACATATGGTCTGAATAAATGTAACGCAGTATTGCTGTGCTTAGCTGAGATGCAGAAGAGCCTCCAAGGGAATCATTAGACCTGGGGCAGCTGTTACTGGTGTTTGGAGATGAGTTTCTTGGTTGAGCTTTGCAGGGTTGGTGGCTTCAGCCGTGTTCTGTTGGGTTTTAAAGGCTGCTTGATCTGAGGTTGTAGGGGCAAAGAAGAAAAGTTACGATTTCTTGGATTGAGTCCAGGATTCTTGCAGCAAATCTCCCCTTCTTGAAACTCTAATAAAAAGGGCTGGATTTTGTATGTATTTGCTGTCTTTCCTCTGTGCTGCTGCTGTGGCAAAGTCTGTTCTGACGCCAGTGGCACTCAGGAGAAGCCTTTAAGGAATCAGTGGATGAATGGTGGAGCAAAAGTCACTCGCATCGCTGTGAGGAAACACCTACAGATTCCATCTAAAAGCCAAGGCTGCACTGCTCCTTCATACAGATGGCAAAGGGAATACTCCCTGCCCCTCTGAGCCTACAGCTCCTCTTTGATCCTGGAGATCAAACATGATCAGTCAGACTGAGCCAGCCAGACTCCAGCTGGTGGGAGCAGGGGCAGAAACAGGCACGTACAGGACTTGTGTTTGAGTGGCAGTATGTGGAAGTGGTACCCAGCCTAAGCCACTTCTCTCTGTCGTGTCATAGCCCTGGCAGCATGCAGGGAGTGTGCATGCTGCTGGGAGAGTGCCACAGTCCTGCTGCTCCGCATCCTTGCTCTCTTCTGTCCCAACTGGATTCAGGAAATAAACTGCAGAGAAAACCTAGCAAGGCTCTAACCAGCCCTAACAGCTGTAAAAGCAGACGAGCTAAGACCTTGGGACCTTCAGATAATGTCCTGCAGCTCAGATGGGGCATTTCCTACTTCTGCTCCAAGCTCTCCTTCTAGCACTGTCACTTCACTTCCACCACTAACCACACTGGCCCCAGGAAAATACGGGCTTGCAGTTTAGCTCGCTACCAACACTGGCTTTCTTCAGCATGGGTTTTCTGCTTCCTCGCCCCTGCCCTGTCTGGCTATTCAGATTGCAAGTTTTGGGGCAGAAACAAAACAGGTTTGTGTTTCTGCAGCAGACATGCAGGCCCCTGTTTGGGTTGGCCATTAGGGCTAATGTAACATATACCATAAATAATTGCTCTCTGCTGGGGTAAACACTGAAATAGTGGAGGCTTCACAGAGGCAGAGGAGAGGGATGGAGGAGGCAGATGGACATGAGAGTGGAAGGAATGGGGGGAGGGCCAGAAGCCCTGGGAATCCGAGGCAGTCCTTTGCCTCTGGAGAGCTGAAGTTGACACTGCAAAATCTGTTCTAATTGCTTTTTGTTCTTTAGTTTGTTTTTTTCTTGAGACTCAAATTCAGATACCCACTCGGTGTCAGCTCAAATGGAGCATCAGTGACAAGACAGCTAAAAAAGAAAGCAATGGAGAAAAACGCACATTTGCTGCTGGAGCTAGCATGCTCCTAGCTGTAAAAAAAGGTGGTTCTCTCTTCCTTCCCCATTGCTTCAGGCTGAGGATTAAAATGTGGGTTACTACTGGTTATGCTGAGGTAGGAGCAAAACTTCGCGTGACTACTGCGACTACATTTAGAGAATTCCTTTTGGTAGGTACCTGGTGTGTGAGGAGGAGTGACAGCACATATTGCAGCCCACATGGATGTGAAAGTGTTAAATGTTTTAGACCCTGATCCTCAGGAACATGGGAACACTGAACAGTATGGCACTGTTTTGACACCTAAAAGCAGGGCAAGGAAAGAGGGCATCTGTTGGGCTTGACAAAACCTTTTGAATCATTTTTCTCTGGATAGAGGGTTTTTCCTATGACCTCTAAAATGTGAATACATTTGGTGCAAGGTCATTTATGGAAGAAATCTCTTCTGCTTCACTCTCCTTTCTTCAACCTTGAGGCTATTAACATCTCTTGGGTCAGAAACATGGGAAGGATAAATGTAAACAGTGGGTAGCACTAACTCTCTGGTTGTGACAGGCTGCAGCTTGCATGATACCGCCAGTTTCACTTCATCCTGGCTAGCTGAATTGGGGAAATAATAATAGGAAATAACAGGAGAATAATAATTCTGGCATGCAGATGGCCCGCCAAGCCCAGCATGCAGCTGAGATCCTCCCTGTGCCATGCTCTGAGGACTTTCCTTGGGCTGCAGGGAGGTAGAGGCTGTGAACCACCTCCCAGCAGAGTGCCAGCAAAGTCCAGCACTCAGGGAAGATCTTGCAACAAACTTGGTTCTTGCTGCAAGGGCAGGTATATGGTGTTTGGCACAGAGGGACACCTCTTAGGGGTTGTATAATGGTACGGGGCAGACACCCTGTGTGGTAAAGCTGTTGATGTCAACTGAGTTACCCCGGGGATACATCAGTCCATAGGTTTGGAGGTATGAGGAGTTTATTACTCAGCTTTGCACCATGCTGTGGTGCATATCCTGCTTTCCGCTGCTGTGCTGCTGTTGTCGGTGGTGCTGCTTTGACCTGCAGGAAGGGTTTGAACCTGCCTGTGCAGAGCTCACAGAAAGAGAGGTGTTGCAAAGTGCTGACTTGGCAGGTCAGAAGCATTCTTCCTCCCCTTGCTCAGCCCGGTGACTCCTCAGCAGGCTGTTCCCATTAGAAGCTACACTGCCAATTCCATCTCTGTGTGCAGCTGCTCCCCAAAACCTGTGGTTGACCTGCTTTTTCTGAAAGGAGAAAAATAATGGTGACCATGAGCACAGAGACCAAGGTGAACGTGTCTGAATCTGAGGGGGGCTCAGGAAGTGGGTTTTGCCGTCGCAGCGATATTTGAGAACAGGTTTTAGGGAAACCCATTTATTGGGTTGATTGATCCCGGGCTTGAAAAGTCAGTAGTTTTGAAAATGGAGAGCAAATCCCAGAGTCCTAGAGTGCTGCAGCCACTTGTTCAGCTAGTATGCAAAAGCCTTTGATAGGGTGTTGCTAAAGGGAAATGCTGCCCAGGGTTTCGTTGCTTCAGGGTGTGAGGCATGAATAAAGCCTGTGGTGTGTGCTGCAGGACTGGGGGACACCTTGGCCAAATTCAGTATTTTAAATGTCTGGGACTTGCCTATCTGTAAAATTAAGAGAGTAAGCTCAATTAATCCAACTGTCCTCAAAATAATGGGCTTTACTGGGAGTCCACCTGGCTATTTGGCTCCCTCAGGGTTTGGAGGTTCTGGCAGGGGAAGTACCAAATGTGTGGAAAGTGCCGTTAGTGTCATGCAGTTTATTGGCAGCTTCCTTTCGCCTGCAACATCCATCCATGCCAATCATCAGCACTGCCAAGTAGGCACTGTACTTATGTCTTGAGTGTGTCTGAGAGCAGGGGAGTAGGTGGAGGAGAAGTGTCTCAGAGAGGGCTTTTTGCTGGAATAACCCAATGGATTCTGTTTCTGTGCTCCTCCATCAAACAGCCTCAGTGTGTGATGCTGAAACCAGAAGCTGGAAGTGACACGCTGCTGTTTGAGCTGCATGGGCTCCCATCAGTCCTGTTTGAAAGCAGGAGTGAGGGCAGAGGGTATCAGTGCAGCCATGCAGTGTGTTCCCTTAAGCCATTTCCAGTTGCTTTTGGGCTGCTTAAAGCCATGTATTCTTTTATTATCATTTAAAGAGGTTCATCCCCAACCACTTGTTTCTGCTTGCTTCTTCATCTTCCTCACTGGGGTTTCTCCCATGGCTTCCTACGTGAGAAGGAGTGGAAATGTCCGTTTGCTGCTCTGCAGCACAAATTGGACAGGAGGGAGCATAAGGAATGCAGAGGATCCACTTTGCAGGGAGAAGTGCTTGGAGAGGAGCCCTTGAAGTGGGGAGAAGCTGGTTTTGCCAGCTGTTTTGTCCTGTGTCCAGCTTGGTGCTCTCACCTTTTCCCCTCTCACACTGGATGTTGAATCAGCTGTTTGTGTGGCCCATGCGGTGCTGGGGACAAACGCTCTGGCAGAAGGGTGGGGAAAGGGAACAAATAAAGGATTTATAGGGATAGTTTGTTTGGTCATAAACAGCCTGCTGCAGGCTTGTGCTCACAGGGCAGACAAACCAGCGGAGCTGCTGTTAGGCTTTCCTCCACAGGCGTTGGGGCTGGCTGGGAAGAGAGTGCCAGGGGCAGCCTGCTCCCGCATGCCTCCTTCCTCTGCACGTACCAGGGCTGCGACCTCCCCACCCTGCAGGGAGAGGGGCGGGAGGTGGGAAATGGGGTGACAAGAACAAACTTCCTGCAGTGGAGCCGTGTTTAGGGCCAGTTGTTATCACAAGAGAACAGCCCTGATGCAGGCAGCCCGTCCCACTTTCCTGAGCCCCCTGCCCTGCTCACCCTCAGCACAGGAGCCTTGCTGACTCCAGCACATGGTTCTGCCAGCTTTGCCTGCAGATGCCTGTGCATCCCAGAAAGACAAGGGCTCTTGGCTTGGCAGTGCAGAGGGAAATGCGGTCCAAGCCACATGAGAGGGAGAGGCAAGTTAGTGCCAAGCTGCCTGGGAGCATGGCTGCCCATGGAGCGGGTGCTGCTGCTGCAGGTATTGTGTTGGGAAAGCTGAGCTGTGTCTGCTGGGTGCTCATCGGTTTTCTGTGCTATGGCTTCACCTCCTACCTGGGCTCTGTCTGCCATGCACTGACCAGGTTTTGGCTCATGGCAGCTTCTTGAGACAGACCGCGCTGTCCTTCAAATACCAGAGACCAATGTATAGGGCTGACCCTATCCAAATTCTGTCTCAACATACTTCAGTTCTCATTCATGTCTCCCAGTGTGAGGTGGAAGGAGATGGGGGAGTAAGCACATGTCCCTTCATCCCCACTGCCCAAGGGAAATGTTACATTGGAGGTGGGAAGCAAATTGTGCTGGGCTGGAAGTTCCCACTGAAGGCAGAGCAGTTCCTGTGTTGCACAGTCCCTTGTCGCTGGTCTAGGGATGGATCCCCAAAAGCCTTCTTAGCTCTAAAAGCAAAGTATGGTGCCGCAGGTGGAGTGTGCATCAGCAACCTCAGTGTGAGAGTGACAGCATCTGGGCCACCTCAGCAAGGTGGTGGTGATGCTGCCTGTACATCGTTCATCAGATTGTTTGTAGGTCCTGTCTTGTGAACCTTGCTGGCTGAAAATGGCTTTTGAATCCAAGGTCTTTAACATTTAGTGAAGTAATATCACTTGAAGGGAAATGCTGTGATATCCAATGTGACTCAGCTGCTCCTGTTGGGTCCCCCTTTCATGAACATCTTGTCTCTTCTGTTGCTTTTTTTTTAACTGTCCTCCTATTCCAACTGCTGTTCTTGTCAGTGGTGACACAACTCATTTGGTTCTCAGCAGATCCAGTGTAGGGCCACCTATGGGCACTGCTTGTCAGCCTGAGGTCGGTGAGCTAAGGTATCCTCCAGGAGCAGTGTCAGGAGCTGGCTGATATCCTGAGTGCTGCTGCAGGGAGGACGCATGAGGAGAGCAGCATGAAGATCAAGAGGGTGAAGGCTATGTTCTTGGAGCCCGCGTGCAAGGAGGTGAATTGGACTCTGTCAGCAGGAGGCCTCACCAGTAGGGAGGGAACAGCTTCCTTTCCCAGCCTTGCACAAGCTCTTTCAGTGCGTCCTGTCCTTCATTTGTGCAGACTACAGTGAGACTGTGGTAAAATCTCTTTTTTACCTCCCACTGCTGGTGTCTGTTTTACAAAGGGCTTCCTCTGGGAGAGGCCACTTCACTCCAACGTCCCATTCTTCACCAGCAATGGCTGGCACAGCAAACCAACCTCCCAGGTGGGCAGGGCTTCACCTGCCCCTTGTCCTTCCCTTTCCAGGAAGCCAGGAGAGGTACTTCTCAGCACACTTCATCGTGCTGGAGGGCAGCCAGTGACTTTAATAGGCACGTCCACCCCTTGTCTACAAATGTTCCATGTTCACCTTTGCCTGAGAGGGCAGAGACTTCTGGCTGGTATTCACACAAAACTTATCTTGAAGTCCATAAAGTCAAAAGCCAGTTCATGTAGGGAATAGTATTTTGCTCTTGTGTGCAAGACTATGTAAGTGTGGCTGTGTACGGTCATTCTACCACAGCCGTAGCTCGCTGTCCCTGTGTCTGACTTTATAAAATGAATGGCAGTGCTCACACTTCACAGGCAACCTGCAGATGATCCTGGCTGAGAAACCTCACCCACGAGACATGCAAACTTAACATTTATCACGGTTTTCACTGGGTGTCTCTTGCAGAACTCTCCTACCCTCTTGCAAAGCCAGATTCGTTGCACAGCTTGTTGCAGCCTTTATAAATAGCTCCACTTGATGACAACGGGTCCGGCATGGGAAGGGCCTGTGTTACGGGCTTTGCAGGCAGCTACTGCCACGTCGTGGGGAGATGATGCTTTACACGCATTTACTGTGCAGCAAAAAGGCATAGACTGAGCTGTTAAAAAACGCCGTTGGTCGGTGTGGATGGTGGCCACAGCGGCACGTGCGTTCTGGCCTCTCCCGGGATGTGCCCTGCCTCACTCCCTTGCCATGCTCTTCTGGCAAAGCTTTCTCTTGGCTCTCATGTCTCAGAGCAGGAATTCCTCTAGACAACAGTGGGAAAGCTGTGACATGTTGCTATGTACAGATATGAAATAGCTTTTCCACCTGGCTTCTTATTAGGTGCTATAGTCCTATCTTTTTCCATTGGTCTTATGATAGTAATTTTTTTTTTCCATTTAATCATTTAATCCATTGCATCAAAGACTTAGTGACGGAGTGGGAAAGAAGCAGACTTGTGGCCTTGGACATTAATACTAACGACTCCAGAATCACACCTGGATCAGAAATTTTTAAGCATATGGAAGATATTGAAAATTATCTAATTGTCTCTTTAATACTCAGCACTGGACTGAATCATCTCCCCGGACCTGGGAAGCTGGGCTGATCACCAGGCTCTCCTTGCTCCTGCTCCACTAAACTGGAGAGCTGACTTGGAAAGGGAAAACTTTCTCATCCCCAGCTTTGGCTGTGCCGGGGCACTCGGCAGGGTTTCAGTGTGGAAGGTGTCACTGGCTTGCTTGTGGTTTTGGCTGTGAAAGTCAGTGACAGCTCTTCTTACGGCCAGATTTTGTGTGTGATCCTGTTAGGGGAGTGTCAGCACCTAATCTGGGCGCTTGCTCTCATCCAAATAGTATTGCCAGTGCGTTGCATGTTCAGCTTGACACATTGAATATTAATCTGGGTTTTGGCTTGCTTGACCCAGGAAGGACCCCACCCCACATCTGTTCAGGCTCCCTTGGGCTGCTGCCTAATCACGCTGATGCTGCTTTAGCAAAGCTCGGAGAAGGTCTTTCCCTTCACAGCTTCCCAGGCACAGCTCTTCCTCAGGTGGCAGGGACTGATTCTGCTTGTCGTATATGCTTCCCATCTGTCCGTCCATCCATCCATCCATCCATCCATCCATCCATCCATCCATCCATCCTTTCCTCTGCAGCACAGTGGTATCTGCAGATCACATACAGTCCTTACGAGAATTTGGCAGCCAGCAACTGATCACCTCTTAGCCAGGCTGAGTAATTCCCTGCCAGGCCCTGCTCGTGCCTTGCAGTAAGACGAACAGCTGTCCACGTTGCTCCGTTTAACCCAGCATGGGGAGCAGGTTGGAGCCACAAAGCCTTTGAAAACTGATGGAACAAGGACAAATTTCCAGTCAAAGCCATCCAAATGCTGCTCTGAAGGAAAATTGCTCTTCATTTGCGGGTGAAATGGAAGACTCCGTGCAAGAGCAGGAGTGGTGCAGAATAAAGATTTAAGTGATTGGGTAAAGGAAAGAATGATGACTCCTGAGGAAAGAGGAGAGGGGCCTGGGACCTTTTTAACCTGATTTAATCAAGCAATTTCTGATGTTTTACAGTTGCAAGCAACCGTCTGACCCAGAGCTGGGCAATTTGCAAGCCACAGAGTTATGAACTGTTGGTAAAATGGTCTTAAGAGGAAAATACATTTGCAGTTATGAACTGAAAAACCTGAGCAACAGCTCTTGAGGTTTTAGAGCCGTGTCCAGCTGCTGCCGGGAAGATTGGGGTCTCTGCCCTTCTCATGGCCTCCCACCGGTCAGCAGTGCCTGGAGCAGTTCCTGGCCAAGTCCCCTCAGGCAAGGACTGCTTGGGTCATGGGGTACCTTGCAGGAGAGGAGCAGGGGCTGCAGGTCCTGGGCATCCTTACCCTATGCAGGTGGGTCAATGATCTGTGAAGGGAGGAGAAGCTGGGAGTAACCCCCAGTGATGAGGATGCTGACCCAGCCTGTGGTGCTATGGGCTGACCACGCTCTGATTTGAGCCAGCTACCTGCCGTCCACTGGGCTTGGGAAGAGACGTTTCTTCAGAGCTTCTGAGAAGAGGCACCAGTCTCAGTCCAGTTACTTAAATCCATTAAATTTGTACTAACTGATTAGCTCTCAGAAGTGCTGAGCATTCCCAGCTGCGATAGAGGCTCCCCTTGTTGCAGTGCCAGCTTCAAACGGGATGTGCCTGAGCTGATTGTTTCTGGATTTGATCAAGTAGAGTTTTCTTTCTCTTCTGGGAAACTGACTGGTTTTGTGCCCATGGTATTTGCAGGGTGCTGACGAAGCCTCCTTCCTTCGCAGTGCTGCTTGCCTGCTTAAGGTGCTGTTCGCTGAAGGTGCGCTTTTTCCCTTTCAAGGCTTTTGATGTATTTTCCGATGTCAGAAAACTCAAACAGGCAGCATGTGAAGCTGGCTGGGGCCAGTGAGTGTTGCTGGGGGTGGCAGCTTTGATCCTCGGTGGGAGCTTTGCAATGAGCTTCATCATGCATTTTTCATCATTTGCTCTGTGTGCACGTGTGTGTGTGCTTTGAAGGGGGTACAGGCACTGATCCTGAGGCTGCACTCAGCAGAAGGGTAAAGCCCACTCGTAGTTCACCGCTGATCCAAATCCTTTGCATCCCAAGAGTAACTCCATCTTCAGTTACCCTACATGAAACTTGACCCTGACATCTAATAGCTAGGGAGCTGTTCCTGTCTTTAATCTCTCTGACAGTGCCTAGTCAGGGCTTTTTGAAGAATTCTGTTGGTCTTTTTTTTTTCCCCCATATAAACATTCGTTTTCTTTATCTGGAGTTTTGTGACCTGTTTCCTTGGAAGCCTACTAGAAGAGCTCGAGTTGGAAGAGAGCTGGATTTGTAATCCAAGTATGAGTCTTTCACTGTTAATTGTATTAGTATTCATAAATGTATGCACATTTATAAGCTGTCACAATTGCCTTCAAAACATGGGGCAGGACATCAAAAAGGTTATGTCTGCTCAGAGATCAGCAGAGAAGCAAGAAATTAAATTGCCTGATACCTTAGAAGCTATGGTATGAGATGTTTTGTCCTCATTATATCAAAAGTGACATAGGAAAAATGTCTGGAATCAGGTTTTTAAAGTTCATTAGCTTTCAAGATTTAATTAGTAGGAAGCAGGCCCTTTGATAGAGGTTTGAGGTGCCCTGTGCCTGCTATCTCTGTTAGGTGGGCATGGGCTCTGTGTATCCCGCTCTGTGGGAGAACTCATTGTTTAGGGCTATGGCAGGACACAGGAGATAAGTGGAAGGGAAGGGTTAAGAAGTCCTGAATTCACATTCTCTTGCTGCTGCGGATTTGCTTTACTGGAGCTGCTTCATCTCCCTGTTCATGGCTTAGTCTGTGTTTTAGCTCTCAGTTCAGCTCCCAGTAGAGGATGTCTGTGGCTGATGGGTAGCACAGCGATTCAGATTTCCTAAAGCCCTGCTGGTGACGGGAAACATCATCAAGTCTGTGCTTTGGAAATACATATTTTCTGTACATTAAATACATGGAAATACATGCATGCTTCATCCCTGGTCCTGCCAGCTGCATGTATCTATAGACGTTTGTCTTTTTAGGTATTGCCAGTTTTGCCATGGCATGATCAAGCATATTGAGCTGAATACATTTCACCAACAGACCTTTTGGAAGGCAGATGGTTTTTGCAATTATGGAGCCCTGCTTGAACAGGGGTATCAGCAGAAGAGGTTGTCGGAGCAAAGGAGAAACTGCTGCCTCTGACTGAATTGCAAACCTTTTGGTTCCCCGAGTGCTTGCCACTCACTGTACCCAACATGCCTTGGGCATGCTCTGTGCCTGGTGATGGATCACATCTTATGGAGGTGACCACAGGGACTTCTCAGTCACAAATGGAGAGTGTTTCTTGACAGCTTTGTGCCAGCCACAGCCCAGCATCTTTCATACAGGTGCTGGCACTTACATTCTTTACCTATGTAGAGCAGGTCTCAGTTCATCGTCAGTGCCCACGCAGATGTTGCCACAGTGCAAGTAGGAATTAATCGGCCTGGATTCCATCAGAGGGAGAATCATTGCCTCCTAGAGCACCCGGAGGATGCTGGGCGTAGCGGATGCAGCCGGCAGAGGGAGTGTGGAGCATTGCCCGCTGCTTGTCCCCTGTTAAATGCAGCGCCCTGCAAAACGACGTCTTTTTTCCCTTTTCTCTGCGGTCTGCTAAGTGGGAACAGAGCAATGCGATAACGGATTGTTTATTATGGAAACATGCCACTTTTAGTAGATTTACAAGCAGCTCCTGAGCGCTCTGTATTTTTGTTTTTAGTCTGTTACTCATCTTGATACATCGTTGGTATATGTCTAACCACGGCTGTAGAAGACGCTAGTGGGGACATGATGGGGCCAATGCATAGAAGACAGAATGCAGCTGTCAGGCAGCATTTCTTCCAGGGGTTTGAGGAGTACCAGCAGGCTGTGTCAGCCCGGCAGTGACTGTTTCTCAGTGACTGACTTTACAGTCAGACTATTTTGTAGCTCCTTCAAGGAAGGCCCTGTGGTTTAGCAGCTTCACAGATGGTTGCATTGCATTTAAAGCAAAGTGAAATAACACTGGTTCCTCCCATCTTCTGCTGCCTCACCCTGAGAAATTAGCAGCCTCTTTTGGGAGCTACTAGTCAAAATCCCAGATCTGAACACCTCCAGACTTTCAGCAAAGTTTGAAACCAGTTCAGGAGCTGAATTTCAAGTCTGCTTTCCCCATGCCAAAACCCCCAGAGCTGAATCCCTGGGGACTATGGAGGTGGGTTAACTCACTGACCAAATACACTTGGAGCTTTTCATTGTCTACCTCTAATGCATCAGCTTTCCCAAAGTAATATGTCTAGCATAGTCCATACTGCATTTGCTGTTGTAATCACCACTGAAACCTGGATAGGTTAGAAATCCATATGTGGATCTGCGTCTGGGTGAATTTGGCAGACAGAAAGCAGTCCCCAGAAGGCAATTTCTTCCTATTGAATCATCTGCCAATTTGAACAGTTTTGATTAATGCTTTTTAATGTTACTGAGCTCTTTGCTGAAAGAGTTGAAGGCCATCTCCACTGGCGCTGCTATTGAATGAGCCACCTCAGGAGCAAGAGTGGCTTCCAGAGTAGCTGGGAATTTTATATCTATTACATGTGAGGTTTCTGTGCCTGTCTCATTGGTCTCCTGTACTTCCTTAGCTCAAACAAGTGCTTCCAATTACAGAAAAGTATGTGACATCCATGAGTCACGGTTGGGTTTTGGGCACTGTGGTTTTAACGGAGACCAGGTACAGGGGTTAAACCAGCTCCCTTACCTGCTGCTGCAACCTAGAGTGGAGAAGAAATGTGCCATGTGAGTGTATAACCCTCCTGGTTTCTCTAATGAAACTAGTTTGGTTGGGTTTGGTTTGGCTTTTTTCATTTTTTATTACTTGCCCCTGAAAGAGGAAATTAATTGGGCCAGTTGGAAGTATACGAGGGCTGTTTTGTGTGTGGAGGACCAAAGCAGGTGAGCAGTTCTTGGAATTGCTTGGATAGTAGACAAGAGCATGGAGTAAGAGACCAACAAGAGGGTAGTTAGTTTACTTAGAAGACTGGCTGAGTGCAGCCATCTGGAAAGTGGATCATCTTTCTGAAAGGCACAAAGAAGAAAAGTAATGACTCCAGATTCATCCCTTGTGTAATTCTTTTGAAGTTGGTGGTTTACACCAGGATGATTTAACCCCATTAATTTTAATGGGTCACTGCAGTGTCCCAAGAGTTGCTTTCCGCTGTGCTGTATTCTGAGGCAGAGATAAAGCAGAGCCTCGGTGTCTGGGCTAAAACCCAAGCTTGGTGTCCCCATAGGGCTGGCTTGGGCTTGTCCACATTGTGGCTGACTCCAGTTGGAGAAGAAAAAGGATGCAGGAGATGATGATGTGTCTGAGTCCCTGTCCCGTGATGGCTGGGTGCTGCCAGGACTTTGTCGTGAGCCATAATCTGCCTAAAAAGCTATATCTGGTCTGAAAACCAAGGACAGCCAGGCTAAGAGCACTCACTGGAGTTAACACCCACCCTCACCCTGCTGTGAGTCCGCTGATCCAAAGTGATTAACACAGGGAGAGACAAGAGGTGTGTCAAAGAAAGGAGCCTGAAACTGAGCAGAAACCAGCAACAGAGGAACCCCGGTGGAGCTCAGTAGGCAGAGAGCTAAGGTCAGTGCCCTCGACACACGACAGGGATTGAAGGGCTGTGTCTGGGGACAGGGATAAAGCACATTTACCACCTATCGATCAAAGCAAGCCTGTCGTAGCAGGAGTTGGCCATGCATAGTTAAAAAGCCCATGTATCACAGCAGGGAAAATTTAATCTGCTGCCAGGAGGGAAGGATGCATGTTTGTCACCAGTTGTCAGACAGCAGAAGGTGTGGTGGAAAACAGAGCTGTAGTGCTTGGGCAGGAAGCGATCATGCCCCAGACTCATCAAGCAGCAGTACATTGTGCACTGTGCTCAGCCCCTGCTCCTTGGGGACCTCAGAGCCAACCTGGTGCCTCAGCTCTGTGCTTTCTGCATTGCCTCTCCTCATGGGCCTTCCTCTGAGGGACATTTGTAGTTTTCCTGTCCTATTGCTGTCCTATTTTGAGGGTGGCAGAGGTTTCACCTGACTCCCTGTCCTTTGCAAGTATTGCTGAAGAATTGACCAGAGAGCAGGAAAGGAGCCATGAGGAGCAGATGGACTATAATGAAATAGAGTGCTAAATCTTCATACAGACGTTCTTAGTAACATGGAGGAGGGGGAAGGCCATGTTTGGTGAAGGTTGGGTGTGAAGTAAACCCTAAGCAGGCTGCTTTTATCAAGGCATCATCTGTTCCTTGGTTTCTTGCAGAGGGAAGGGAAGACAAGCATTGCTGTGTCTCTGGGCATTTATCTGTTGACAGACCTGACATGACTGCACAATGGGTCTGGGGAGAGGGTCCTGGTAGGGAAGGACATATCACATGTTGCAGTGAGAGTTGCTCAGTAAACTCCATAACTTAGCTTCTTCTGATAGTCTCCATTTAATCTCACTGGTCTGTAGTCTTCTCCCAGTCACATATTGTAATACAAACTCCGTAAAATCACTTCCTAGCTAAAGCAGATCAGAAAATCCATCTGGATTAGCAAACTGATCTGTAAAAAGCTTTATAAAATAAAGATACATCTGGCCTTGCATTATATCTTCTGCAAAAGCAGAAGGGAGGGGAGCTCAGCTCCCGTCCTGTGCTTGAGTCACAACAACCCTATGCAACACTACAGGACTGGGGAAGAGTGCCTGGAAAGCTGCTTGGCAGAAAAGAACCTGGGGATGTTGGTGGACAGACATCTGAACATGAGCCATCTTGTACCCAGGGAGCCAAAAAGGCCAACAGCATCCTGGCCTGTCCCAGCGATAGTGCGGCAGCAGGGCCAGGACAGTGCCTTGTACTGGTCACTGGTGAAGGCCATGTCTCGAATCCTTTGTTCAGTTCTGGGCCCCTCACTACAAGAGAGACATTGCGGTGCTGGAGCGGGTCCAGAGAAGGAGTGTGAGGCTGGTGAAGGGTCTGGAGCACAAGTGTGATGAGGAATAGCTAAGGGAATGGGGGTGTTTAGTCTGGGGAAGTCATGGGGGAACTTCTCACTTTCTATAACTACCTGAAAGGAGGTTGTAGTGAGATTGGTGTGGGTCTCTTCTCCCAGGTAACAAGTGATAGGACAAGAGGAAATGGCCTCAAGTTGCACCAGGGGAGGTTGAAATTGGATTTTAGGAAAAAAATTGTCACCAAAAGTGTTATCAAGGACTGGAACAGGCTTCCCAGGGAAGTGGTGGAGTCATCATCCCTGGGAGTACTTACAAGACATGTAAATGTGGCATTTGGGGACATGGTTTAGTGGTGGACTTGGCAGTGTTAGGTTTACGATTGGACTCCCTGATCTTAAAGGTCCTTTCTAGCTAAATTATGATATGATTCTATGAATATCAAAGGCTGCTCTTGGAACATGTGGGTATTGGAAACTTGTGTGCTGGTACCCAAAATATCATCAGGTAATATTTACACATGGATGCACCCTGTACATGTGTCTCTCTCTCTTTTGGAGGGAGAAGTGTCAGATATAAAGGGTGAAACTGAATTTGCCTAGGTCCAAGGTAAGTTTGCAGTTCACCCCAAGGGCTGGAACGAGTGCTGCTGCTGCTCTGCATCACCCAAGGAGGAATTTTAACTGTGCCCATGCAAAGACAGGTGGAAAAGTCCCAGCAAAACCTCATTTCTCCATCAGGTTGTTTCAAGTAACCACAGCAATTCCCTTCACATCACACAGGGCTGCCTGCATCGTGCCTTGTGCAGCCTCTTCGAGGGTAGCATGTGCTGGCAGTAAAAGGCAGTCTGAATGCCACAGGCTTCTATGGGAAATTAAGCCTTTTCTGCAACAAATGCAATGAATGAAAAGTGCAGGTGCTGCTGAAATCCTGCCTGCATGTCCTCATCTGTGAGCAGCATCTCTAATCCAAATATGTGCTGCAATGTGTTAGTGCAGTTTGCTACCACACCTCTGAGCTCCTGCAATCAACCCGTCAGAGCATCCTATCTGTGGACAACCCAGTGTTTCCCGACATTATGTAGCGAATAATTTTAAGTAATGGGAAACTCTAAAACAATGGCAAGCTTTTTTGAACAAAGGAGATACTAAATATGCTGAGAAAAGTATTCGTTACTGCTCACATGCTCTGCTCAGCAGTAAATTTGAACAGACCACAGCAGGTGTGAAGGGATGTGATACAGGCTTGGAAACTGTGGAGTGATCCAAGGAAAGGCCTATGAGAAGAAGAGAAAAATGCAACATGATGATGAAATGCAAATATTTCTATGACTGTGTTTAAGTGCAGGATCGGGGGCCATCCAGCTGTCCGCTGGCCACTTTCAGCCAAAAGACAACAGCAGGCAATGGATGATCTCACCCTGCTCCTCTTAAATCGACAAATTTCCTCCACAGTTGCTTGAAAATCAGTGTTTCTAAGGTTACTCTTTGCCAGCTGTTCGGTGAAGCCTAATGCGAGCTGAAAGTTTTCTTCTCTCGCTGCTTCCTCGTAGCGCAGGAAACTGCTCGGGTGGTTCAGATGGCCACAGATGCACGGGACAGCATGGATGTGTTTCAGAGGTTTGAAAAGCAGAAAACCCCTCAGATGAGGCCAGCTTTTGGGAGGATAGTGCTGACATACAGCTTGCAGGGATCAAAGCCCAGGAGAAGCTCAAACAGGGCTGTCTTTGAAGCACTGCATCCTGCAGGTATAATGTGGTGGTTTTATCTGACCTGTGAACATCTCTGACAAGGCATCAGATCATTAGTCTTGTGCTTGTTATTGTAACATTTGCTGGAAAGAAACCCTGGCATTTTTAAATCACAGTTATCAAAGCGTATCATAAATTGTAAGCAGTTTCTTTTCCTTCTAGTATATCCTTGTGCCAAATGACTTGGTGCTCATATCTTCTAAATTGGGCATGACGTTGCCACTGAAAAGCTGTGACTGAGCGTAAAATAATTATTTCTTTAAAAAACAGAGCTGCAAAAAGGAAGTATATTTTGTACAAAACTGAATAGAAAGTGACCCCTACCTCTTAAAACAGTTCTGCTTCCAGCCTCTGATAATAACTGTGTGTTCAACTCCTGAGGTGCTAAAAAATCTGCTTTTTGTAGAGAGGAATTTAAAAGACTGTTGCTCAAAAGGGAATATATATATATGCTATATATATAGGCATGTGTGTATATATGCTCTGCAGTTATTCCCACCCACAACCTGATCTTGATGCTTCTAAGAGCTGTGACACATTTCTGAAGAGGAGCGGTGTATTTTTAAACTCACGCTTACGGCATGAGATGAAGGTCAGCCTAACTGAGTCTGAGTCTTTGAGTGACTGAGAAATTAAACCCAGCCTCCACTCTTCCTTTGTGGCTTTGGGCCAGGAGCTCTTTGCTTTCTTCCTGTGAAACGCCATGGCATCTTGTCCCTGCTTCTGAGGAGATATACACCCAAGTTTCTGCATGCTGAGCTATGGAAAGAATATGGCCACAGTTTCATTAGCAACTGGATGCTCTGAGGTCCTTCAAGTAGGATCTGTTCCGAGCCTGAATTGCAGTTTTCCTCCAGAGATGTTCCCAACTTTAAGCATTGAGCAAAACTGGACCTGGAGACACATTTGCACCTCTCTTGTCATCATTGCTGTTATTTTTTCCAGTCCCCTTTGGAAAATGAGCTTTTTGTAAAGCTGTCAGTAAGCCATGGCCTCCCTCAGGGTATGTGCACAGTGTGGCCCACCTCTGTGCATGTCCTCTCCTTGTGCCGTGTGCTCCAGGAAGGTGGCTGCTTTCATGGCTTCCTCACCTGGCCTTTGAAGACCCTCAAAGCAGGCAAAAGAGGAATCAGGGACAGGGTATAATGTTTGCATTTTGAACTGTTTCTTGGCTGGTTAGAGTAGTTCTGAGACCTCTTTGGCATGAGGTGGCCTGCAGACTCTGGGCGGAGTGGGACAGAGAGATAGCCAAAATTCTCTGACTTCCCTTCTCATCACCATCCCAGATTTGCTTTGGTACCTGTAGGGCTTTAAGATTTTCACAACATTGTTTAAAAAATGCTGCTTCCTTGGTAAAACTGGAGCACTTTTCCCTTTTTTATGCCTATACTGAGAAAAGGGTCTTGGTATCGTTATCACAGTAAATAAATGAGTCACCTTACTCCCTGCCACAAAACCTTTCATTCTTCAGCGTAAAAAATAGACACATAAATAACCAGCATAGGGGATGTGCCCAGCCTCTAATGTGTGTGAAGTTCACTCTTCCAGACCCTTGGTTTCTTTTGGACAGTGATTTAGAAGGAAAAGCTTTTATCTAATCATGAGGTAGGTCTCTGCACAGCTCCCCAGGCACCGCTAATGGATGGAATGCACAGCAGAGCTTGAAGGGTTTTTATTATAGCTGGGTAAGAGAGAGAGCTGAGTTTCTGGCGTTGCACACACTATTGCTAGGTAGGTCAGAGTTGGGTTTTGTGTAGGGTCCAGAATGTTCGTGTAGTGATCAGAGCAATTTTGCATTGCAGTTAGGTGTGTGTTATACGGAGGGAAGGACAGCAATCAGCCACGGAGGGGATGACAGGTCAAGGCCAGTGTGGCAAGGATGGCTGAGTAGCTGGTGCCAGGGAGGGAGCAGAGGCAAAGCAGAAGGTTCCAGGAATTAGCTTCACTCCCAGAGGATGACTAGAGAGGAAGTTGTTAATAAGTAGATTAGGGGCAGCAGGACACTCCATTTTGTGCTCTGGTTCATAATCCCTGCTGCTGCATCTCGTGGCTGATATACCCAGATCCTAATTTTGAATCTTGCAGTATTTTGCAGTGATGAGAGATTATTCAAAGTAGTGCTGAATTCAGACTCAGTACTGGGAGCTAAGAGCAATGCAGACCTTTGCATTAAACATTTAGAGGGGGTTTTTTTATGCAGCATGGTTGCTGTATAGTATGATATCCGGTGTATCTGCTTGGCTGGTACTGCAGTGTGGACTTCAGGATACACAAACCTCCCCAGCACCTCGGGGATGTCTTGTCATCCTATGGTAAATGCAGCTCTGCAGGGAGGAGCTTACTGCTAGCCATAGCACCCCACAGCACCCTCTCCTGATAGGAAAGGCAATGTTCCTGCTGAGAGTGCAGTTTCTTATCATTCAGCTTCTGGTATTTCAGGTAACAAAGGGAGAAAACAGTGCACAAAATCCAATTGCAGCATGTGACATTTGCAGAACCTTGTTGATATTCCAAGCTTGTGAATTACTGAGTGAGTGACATCAATGGCCTAAAAGGAGGGGGTGTAATTCCTGACAATCGATGACATTTTCCCTTCGCCCACATGAGATATCTATATATCAGATAACTTGAACAGTTACAGCAGTAATAAGCTGCCAGTGTCCATTTAGCTTTGAAGAGATTCTTCATGTTGCAGGCCAGAAATACCCCCCGAATCAGTGCTGGTTTTGATGGAACAAGTAATGTCTCTTTTATCTGAATTAAAAGGACTTCTGTAACTGGCTGAATGGATGGAAATAATTAAAGTAATTCGTTATGCCTCTCCACTTCTGTGGAAAAGAGATTGGAAATACCACACACACCCCCTTTGGAGATGTATGAGGTGAATTAAAAGTTAATGTCTGGATTGAGAATTGGACAGGAGTTACATAAAAGGAACAAAGAGAAATTTACTGTTCTCTGTGTGAACAGGTCTGAAAAACATCCAAAGTTGTATTTGAACCTGGCTGCAAAATTTTTGGTCTATTCAGACATTGCACTGTTTCATGGTATGTAATGGTAGTTCTGTGCCTTGATGCCTACAATCTACATATATTTTAAATGCATATAAAAAGATATTATCTTATATTTTCCAGAGTTATCTAGCACCTCATGCTGGACGCCTGAGAAAGTCAATTGACATGGTGTGAAGTGTTTTGGGCAGGTATACAGGCATATATTTGAGGTCAACATGATTTTTTTGATTTGCCTTTTTAATTGAGTGAAGCTCAAAAGGAAGTATTAGTATGGGTCCATATATTTACTAACAAAAACATCTGCCTCTGCAAAGTGAGTTTTAAGTTCAGTATTATAATCTCTAAGTGTGTGATTAAGTACTAACCAAGCAAAGTTTACTAGAAGCTTCGATAATTTTGAGTATGCGTCTATAATACTTAGTTTGTATCTGTCCATCTCTAGTCTCAGGAATCTTATACTGGTGCAGGCTGAAATAGCCATGCTACTTACTTTGTTTCCTTTCCAAAGCAAACTGAGCAGTGAGGCTAAAATAATCCTTTACACTGTCTTGAAGTATAGGACTTCTTTTGTTTAATTATTTGATACCCACACAGTATACAAATAAATAAATGCTAATAAATGCAATAAATCCTTGATTAGCTGGTCTGATACTTCCAAGAGTGGAGTACTCGGGAAACTTTGTGATGCTTCTCTGCAAATGCCACGTAATTTAGCTCTTTATTCTTTTGGGGTGCAGGAAGAGTGGGACCTGTTATCAGAATTGAGTATTTGAAAGGTGTTATGGTCATTACCTTGAAATGTAACCCTAGTGTTTGAAGGGTTTTATCTTTGGGAAGTTGTCTCTATTTTCCGTCTTAATTGGTGCCTGTCAATGGTAATTTGGAATCATTTAATGAATCCCAACAGTTATATTGGCCAAGACAAGTTGAAGACTTCTTTTCTCTTTCATGTTTTAGTGTTAGAATCACAGAGGATGTTTTGAGACTGCCTGATGCTGATAGGTAATCAGGGAAGACAAGTTTGCTTTTAGTAGTTGCCAATCCAGGAAAATTTACTAGATGCCTTTACTAGATATGTTTTGGAGTTTTACAGTCTCTGAAAAAGCTCAGTTCAAAGGACAGTGATTAGAAAAAATTCCTAGAGTTCATGAACTCACAGTACATCTTACATGCCATGATTTATGTCTCTTGACTAGTAAATTAAAGAACCCAGTGACTTGAAAGATCTTTCCATGTGCAAAAGAAACAGGGAGGAAACAGTTCCAAGGTATATAGAATTGGTGTCTTACAGAGAACTACATTACTTTTTAGTATGCTAGAAAGACATTTGATGTTGCAGGACAGTTAATTGTGGACATGCTGCTGAGGCAGGTTTGGGAAGTGGCTGTGCTTTAATCTCACTGTTTTAACTGAACAAAATGTAATGATCTGGAGTTCACTGTGGGCTTGATCTTGTCTTCCCTGTGCATTGTCATTTTCCATTCTTAGGGCCATATGTACAACAGATGATTTTAAAAAGTCAGGAGAGAGATCTAGCACTAGAAGGGGATGTAAAACTAGCTAGGGCAATAGGGTATTTAGCAGTGCAAAGTAAATACAGATGCTATAGCCATCTGCTGTCTATGCACACTGTGATCTTAATCTTTCAGGTCCTACTGTCCTTGCACAAGTAGCAGGAGCAGCCAGCCAGAGAGGCTCAAGCAGTGTGTTGCTAAAAAGCCAAATGAGTACGCTGAAGTGCTAGACCCTGTAAAAGCAGTACCAGAAAGGAATGCACAATTGTATAATACCAGGCATCTGGCAAGCTCTCCTTTGTACTGGGAGCTCGGAGGTCAAGCGGGGCCCGGGCCACGGTTGGAAATGCCTGTAATTCATTTCTTACTTTGCTAATTTAGAGCCTTTAAAATGTCAAAAATGCCAGTGGCAGCCTGGGAATTCCCTGTGCGAGCCTCCAGCATGTGGGCTGGTGCCAGCACTTGCGCCACACGCTAGGACAGGCTGCAGGGAATCCTGGGGAGCAATGCCAACACCCGGCACCACCGTGGGGTGGTTTTGAGGCTGGTGTGGAGCAAGAAGAGAATTCAGGGGAGTCTATGAGTGGATATCCTTGCAGCTTGGGCAGTCAAAGGAGAAGGGCAGGCAGAAGGCTGCACTGATTTGCCTTCCTAGTGGGCTTCCTCCAGTGCCTTGCTTTTATGCATCTCCCCAGGGCTCGGTGTCACCAGCCCCTGCTGATGTGTAACGGGGAACTGTGCTCACAGGAGGGCATGTGGGTTGAGGGGAATTGCTTATGCCAGTGGAAGCAGGAGAGCAGAGCAGGAGGAAGGCAGCTGGACCACTGTCATTTGGGTCACTGCTCCTTTCTCAGGTCACTCTGCCCCAAGATAAGGATCAAGAAGAAATGAGAGAAAAAATAGTTGGTTATTTTCATTGTTTCTGTTACTTGTTTGGCAAAGGAGAGGTAAAGGGGTGACCTAGTAGCAACCCACATCTTCTCAAAGGGGAGCTACAAGGATATTGGAATCAAAGTGTTGCTGATAGTAGCAAACAATACAAACAGGAGCAATGGCTACAAACTGGTGTGGGAGATTGGAACCGGACAATAAACTGGAAACTCCAGAGAAAGTAGTTCTTTCTTCTCATAGTAGTTACTGTCATTATTCTCCCTGGCATATGGAAATGTAGGAAAAGAGTTGATGGGCTGTTTGAGATCTTTTACTTCAGGAATTCATGGATTTTGGGGTGGTTTTTTTGCTCAGCAACACCACACAAAGCAGCAACAGTGGCTGTAGCACTTAGCACCACTGACAATACACCTCTTGGCCATAGGATCTTCACAGTGCCTCCTGTTCTACTGGCATCTGTCCCCTGGTGTAGAGACCTGCTCTAACCTATGCCCAGTGCTGGTTGGATGCCACTGGCAGGTCAGGTCAGGCCATCAAAACTTTTGGGTTGCTGTTGCACCCCTGGCTTCCTTAGTCATTTCTACATCCCTCATCTCTAAACTTGTGATGAGGTGACTCACCCCTATTGAATGCATGCTCAATTTTATTAGATAGTCATCAGCATGTTTCATATGCTCTCTATTAAAGAATTGCATATTTCTTTCCTTTAATATCTTCTGGAAACCGCTTAGGTAAACAGCTTAGAGAGGGGAAGCTCAGTACCATTTACCCAAAAAAATCTGCTATAGGTTGTCACTTGTGAAGTACTGGATGCTGTGCTTGGGAGAATTGGGAATGATGAAGTATTTTCTCAAATTGCTAGTTTCCGCTGCATTGAAGTCAGAGACACTGAAGGCTCTGCAGCATTTATAACTGATTTCCTGAACAGTGTAGCAAATAGAGATGAGAGCCCTTTTCTTGTAACTCACATGTGCAACAGAAATCACTTAGCTGACATAAATCAGGGCTAAATTGCTTTTAAAGGCTCACAAAACATTTCTGAAAGAGGCAGGATGAGGAAACCATTTTGCCACAGTAGAGTACGTCCCCATGATGAGTCCTATTAAAGCCTGATCAAAGAACCTTATTGGCTTTTCATTAGAGCCTGGTTATGTATAGTTGAAATGCAGCAATGGTTGCAACAGAACAGGCGCAGAAATATGCACAGGAGGTAAATTTAAGCAGGAATCTAGACCATGAAAGTATGTGATTAAGGACAATTTAATGTGCTGAGTAATGCGCATGATTTGGATATAATTTATCCTAATCCAGTCTGATCTTTTACAGGAGAATATACTATAGGTCCACAATTAGGTGAGACCAGGGCCCCATCTGGCCTCCTGTCTCCAGCAGTGGCTTACAGCCAATACAAGAAACAGAGCAAATATAGAGTAAGCTTCCCCTGTTTATCCTCTCTGCTTCTGGCATTCAGCCATTATGGGACTTTTGGGGTGAAAGCATCCCAGAGTATGAAGTACAATAGCCACCATTTATCTTTGCTCCATGGATTTATCTCATTGCCTTTTGAACCCATGCCTAATTTTGGTGATCACAGTGTCTAATACCAGTGAGTACCATGATTCAGCTATATTGCATATAGGAGCTCTTCTTTTAGTTTAATTTAAACTGCTGTGCTCCAACTATTCTTTCTGGTACAGTAATTCACTGGAAAAGCCTTTTTGAACAAGCTGTGTCTGGACCTGGGGCTTGGAAATCTGTAACTTGCCAGTGTTCTTCTCTCCTTTCCCTTTCTCATTTTCCAGGGACTCTCTGGGATGAGGGTTTTGGGAGTGACATTGTTGGTCTCCATGCACACTGGCAGAGGTGATGGTATATTGCCTCCCATGAGCAGGCACAACCTGGTGAGCAGTGGGTGATGTTTCCTTGTAGGGAGGTTACACACAGGGAGCAGTGCCACCATAGGACGGAGGGGACAGTGGCTGTGCACCATACATGTAGCTCTGGGCAAAGTTAGTCTGAAACAGCAGAAGGAAGGTGTCCCTGGAGAGGGACAGCAAACGGACTCTGCCTTTTCTTATAAATCACCATTTGGGCTGTAATTCAGAAGCCCATATGGATCATGTGGTTCCAAATCAGATGTCAGACCCAAATCTATGGAAGCTAGAGTTTGAAGGGCCCACCCTCAAACCAGAAAGGGCTAAAGAAAGAAAGAAATAAAGCAAAGATTCAACATCTCTGCTGCTTTCTTAAGCTCTTAATCAGATTCATATGGTACATATGCAAGCTCATTAGCCTGACTAGTTTATAAGGTACATTTGAATTTATGATTCTGATGTTCAGTACTTAATTTGGAATGATGATTAGATGCATCTTTTAAACATATATTGTATCTGCATGTAAATGTGTGTAATAAAATCCCAAAGTGAAAAGCACAAGCTGCACATGAGAATGATTATTTTTTTATTACCTTGTTTTTATCACTCAGCATTTATATTATCAAGGCTATAATAAAGTGATACATGCTTGGTCATTGTAAGACAGAGATAAATTTGACCTTCCCACAAGGGACAGGCAAGGTCAGTGTAGAGGAGGTGAAGAGCACCTCCACCCAGAGTTCTTGCTAAGGTAAGTACATTTTTCTCTCCTGTGGAGAAATTTGCCATCTGAAGGAATAAACAGGGTAAAACAAAAGCAGATGAGGATGTGACTATTAGGCAAGATCTTGTTTTTATACTTCTTTCTAGATAAAAGCTTGCTATAAACGTTTGTGTTGTCTTTTTCAAGGCTGCTGAAGCCTAGCAGTAGAAGATCACATGGTATTAGCTCATTGTCCCAGTGTCCTGCAGCTTCCAGGCTGTGCCAAAGCCGTCTCTCCCTGGTGCCGGAGAGGCTGGGCTTTGCTGTCAGATTGCCCTGCCCCGTATCTCACACACAGCCCAGTGAAATGCTGAATGTGAGTTTCCAAAGCCCTGTCTTCCTCCTGGAGAATTTCATCATAAAGAAATACAGTTGTGAAAAATTCAAGAGGCTAATTCTGCATATCTTTAGCCTGAGCCAAATACTGAAGTTGCACACTGGAGCCAAGCAATCAGCTTCACTGCTGGGGAATCTCAGGACAGAAATCTGTGAGATTCCCCAGGCATTTAGGGAAGGGGCAGAATGCCCTGAACCCATCTCTCATCCTTCTACACCCGTTTTAAACAACAAAACTAATGAAAACCACCCCCAAACACTGTGAGTCTGCATGAGGCTGAAGTGATCCATGGAGATATATCATTTGTCTTGGAGCTGTCTGCATCCTCTGCACCTTGGCCTCCGTGGCAGAGCTCACATTGTGCTGTGCAGGGCTAATCTCCAGGATCCTCCAAGCTCAGAGCAGAGGACACTCATTTTCCTTGTCCTGCCCCTCCCTTCATGATACAAATTATAGAATCATAGAATCAACTTGTTGGAAAAGACCTTTAAGATCATCAAGTTCAACATTACCCCAGCACTGCCAAGGCCATGACTAAACCAGGTCACTGTGGGCCTCGTCTAGATGTTTTTTGAATGCTTCCAGTGACAGTGATTCCATCACTTCCCTGGGAATGCGGTTTCAATGTCTGATTACCCTTTCAGTGACAAAATCCATGGATCCAGGTGCAGGAAGCATTGCTGGAGAGGAGGCAGTGTCCATCTCCTTCCAATCCTGCCTGTTCTGTGCAAGCTAAGGTTACTGGTATAGGGAAGATCTACTTCTGCACTTACATGTTTCCAGTGTTGTGCCTGGAGTTTCTCAGGGAGAGCGTGGGTTGACTTTTACTTTGTTGGGTTCAAGGGAGCTGTCAGAAGTCAGCAGTAAATTGTAGAATTGTAGAATAGTTAGGGTTGGAAAGGACCTTAAGATCAGCAAGTTCCAACCTCCTGCCATGGGCAGGGATGGGTCACACTAGACCATGTCGCCCAAGACTCTGTCCAGCCTGGTCTTGAACACTGCCAGGAATCAGGGTTTCCAGCTGGGTCCTGGTAAACCAAACTAGGCCACCATTGTTATATGATGCAGAGAAAATCACTACAGCCTAACCAGAAGTATATACTATCTGAAACTATGCTGTTTGTTCTTTGCCAGCATTACGGCCACACTGTGAAGACAATAGAAAGGTGGCAGGAAGGCAAAGTTCTCTTTTATGTTGTCTCTGTTCTCTTAAGGAGCTTGTTGCACAACAGTGGCTTACCCTTCTTAGCAGCAAGCCGACACTGCTTCCAGCCAGCAAGAAATGCCTGGGTTTGAAGTCAGGTCTCCAGATTTTCTCCTTGCCCCTCAAGTCCCTTTTGCTTGCGGCAAGGAATTGTGGAATCTTGGGTCCACCACAATGGGGCCCTTTCTGACAGGACTGGAAAGCTCGACCTCTGCTCAGAAAGGACAGATTCATGTTTGAGAGGGTTCCACAATGCAACGATTTATATCAGGAAATGAGCAGAATATTTTCTAAAACAGAAAAGAAAAGGAAAAAAGCCTTCATCTGTTTATTTGGCTCAGTGAAGAGATCAGCTGTGCTTCTACGATTGCAGAGGATGGAATGCTGGAGGGGGAAAATGTGTATCTGTGTGCAACCATGTGTTTGCGTTCATGATGCATAATGTATAGAGTTAATTTTGCTTGATTATGTGTCATACAGGTCTCAGAGCTCAATGGGAATGAAGATACCTTCATGCACATGGTTAAACTTTTGCAGGTTGAGTACCATGAACGCGAATTTTGACCCTGCACTCTCCATATATCTCCTGTGTGTTTGTATGGCGTTACGTATTCAGCCATAGGCAGGCACCTAGTGACAGTTCTTGGTCACGCTTCATACTGTACCTTGTCTGAAATAGAAAATGTCAGTCTGGCTGTTGAGGAAAATAAGTTAGGAGTTTCAAGATGCAAATATATTCTCAAGGCTCAGGTTTCTGTGTGCATAAAGAGCAGTAGCAAAGTATTTTTATATTGGCTTACTTTAAAAACACTGTCACAGAATCTGATAGCAGTGCTAAGAAAAATAATTTGTGGAAAAGTGGTCTTCATTGCTGACTGCAGACTGTATGAGTGCTGGGAAGGAGAGACTGGACTTCCTTGTTAAAACACTTCTGTGCTTCTAATCTGCCTGGCAAATCATTGGCGATTAAATGATAATCCGAGTTGTTTGTTTAAAATGTCATACATCTCCACCACAGCCTGCCCACACCACTAGAGACTTTTAGGAATTAAGGAGCATGGGAACATAAACACCTACAATGCATTTAAACATGAATTACCGAAAGCCAACAAATATGGAACAATTTTCGTTTATGTATTAAAATACTCTGGAGGATACAGATTAACCTCCATTACTCAGGGTTTGTCACTGTCTCATCTTTGGACAGCAAACACTGAGAAACAGACAGAAAGATGATTTACTCTTCCTTTAGCTTCTGTCTCGTCTGATGAAATGTCTGCTGTGCAGCTCCCCCAGCCGTGCTCCTCTGTGGGTCTGACAGCTCCTCATGCATTGCAGGCACTGTTTTCTCTCACGGTTGAAACTCACAGTTGTCTGAAAACTTTGCTAAATGAGTTGAAGCCAAGCCTTGCTTTACTGGCAGACAGAGGCCCCGGGCTAAAAGGTGACGTATCTGAGAAAGGAAGAATCCCACAGAGTGAGCTTGCTGGGTCTGCTGCCGCGTGGCAAAGGGGAGAAGCTTTTGATAGAGCCTTTGCATCATGGGTACCACAGGGATGAAGTCCTCTGACTTAACACATCCCCACTGAAGGGGAGCTGTGCAGGAGCCAAGTTGCAGCATTATAGTACCTCTCTGTTGATGCACTGTTGCTCTGCAAACTCTCCTTGTTCCTGCAGGAAGCTTCTGATGACTTGCTGGAGAAACCCTCTGGGACAGATACAAATCAAACTGAATTAGAAGTACAGCTAAAGAGATAGACACAGTCCATTACAGACACACCTGGTTACCTCCAGCCTTCTCCACTTTGAATGTTTCTTAGGTTTTATTGAGCAAATGTCAGGATACTCCTCATTTGTTAAACAACTTTTCCAGTGGTGCTACTGCTTGTTTGTGTTTATCTATAGGGATTTAGATAGACAAAAACAAGCCACACATATACATCGTGCTTATTAACTCTCACTGGGTACAGCAGCCAAGTATGTCCCTAAAGAAAGACTGTGCTGTAAAGCTTTTCCATAACATTGTTAGTATAATGTTCCTTATTAAATTAGATTGCAAGTGACATATAAAATCAATGACATAAGATATTTTTATCTTCTCACAAATTTCCAGACTGACTGTGGATAGCTTAATGTGATAACAAGGCAATCAGCTCTGTAGTAATGCTTGTGGTCTTCCTCTCACATTCATTGCTAGTTTTGAAATGAGTAATGTTATCCTGGTGTAATGCTGATGAGAAAGGAGATCCAGCCTCCCTCTCCTTTGTCAATAAAGAAGAGCGTTTCCAGCTTGTGTGATGTGCTTTGCACCAGTGATATTTTAATATCATTACCAGCAGGAAATACTTTCCTTGCCAGTAGTGAAATTCAGTGTCAGCTGAATGTGGTGCTCCACAGGAAGACTTTAGACAAAATTGCCATATTCTGATACAAAAAAGGCTAGAAATACACTATTTTTGTGAAAGGCATGTGTTCCGTATGGGGTTATCCTGGCTAATGAAGAAGGGACCTGCCAGCGCTATTTTCAGATCTGCTGGTTTCACTGCTATTCTTGCAGCTATGGCTAGAAGGGAAATTAGGATGGTGATATCTGTTCTCATACAGAAATAGGAGAATAATGGAAATATGTGTGTGTTTATAAAGATAAAGAGGTAAAAAGAGGAAAAGCTGAAGAGAAAGTGATCTTCTTTAGGTAGCTGCAGATGTGACATTCATTGTGCCTTTTCTTGAAAGGTTGTTCTTCTGCAAGGCGAGGTTTCTTGTCTGATTTAAGGTCTAGCAGTGTGCCAGGTGCAGGCTGTACTGAAGGAGAAGACTGGAATTTCTACTTGGAAGTTGTTACAGTTATGAGACACCATTAAATAATTTCCTTAATTGTTTTGGAGACATAATCAGATACTTCAGCCTCACAACAATGCTCCTCTGAAAATAGCGAGGCTGAGAGGTATTCATCTTATAGATCGTCACTTGGGAAACAGAAAAGATATCAATGAATCACATGCAGAATAATAGGACATAAAAATAAACATGGAGTCAGGCAGGACTCCTTGCTGGATGCTATTGCAAAGCAGCAGCACAGGCTTTCTTCATTAGCAGAAAAGAGAAGAGTATATATACAGAGAGCACTTTACTCAGCTAGAGAGATAATTAGCTGTACCTCCTTTGCTTTCTATTTCAGCAGTGATTTTTTTTCCCCATCCTCGCTGGGAGGAGCAAGTTTTGACTTTCAGAGTTTCACTGGGGAGATGAGGATTTTATTTCAAGCTCCATTTTATTTGATACTGCTTTGTCCTGATTTTATAAGTGAAATGTGGGTGTACAAAAAAGTGACAAGGGAGGGAGTACATGGGGTACATGGACTTCAGGAGCTCCAAAATCAGAACCTGATAAAGCTTGACTTTAATACTTACAGCAAGAATAAATGAAAAGATGAAAACTTGCCCAGTAGCTTGGTTGTTTTCTTCATGTCTTTTTTGAGCAACCCTCATGACTTTGGGGGCAGTGGGGATTCAAATAAATATTTTGTAATAATAATTTTATTTCTTCTGTAAGGATGATCTTGTGCTTAAGACTACAAAGATAACCAGAAGTTGTAGGTTCGATTGCCTTCAAGAGCCTGAATACATTCTGTATCCTCTGATGATGCTAATTAACCTCCAGATCTCAGAGACATCACTGAGAGCTAATTGCTACTTCATCCTCTTGTAGTTGACCATAATTTGCTCAGCTGTGCACTTTGCAGTGACAGTAACGGGCTTTTTCCCTCTTCAAACTAACCTCAAGGCTTGTTTTCACCATGCACAAGCGAGGAGGGAAGCACTGATGGGGTTTGCTGGACAGAGCTCCTGGCTCACATGAACAGTTACTGCTTGTGTTGGCACCCTGTTTGTCATTGACCACAAAGTTGGGACAGGCGGGAGGTATTGAAATAATCATCAAGCATGTGCACAATGGAGATACTAGGCCAAAGCAAGTTATATGTGGGGATCTCAGCAGGGTTTCGCCTTCTTACCATTTAGCGCTGTCAGAAGAGAAGCAGTTCAGGGCAGGACCAAACACAGACATTTGCGTGCGAAGAGAGCTGTATTGACAGCAACCACAAAGCTCCAAGCTGGCGTGGGAGCGGAGCCGGGGTGGAGGACTACGTTTTGGGGATTGTGCCTTTCCTGGCTCATTCTGAGGGATCTCTGTTTTGGGCACCGTATAGCAGGCATTATATTTGCATATGAAATCACTTGTGTAGAAAAAGCAGCCTATTCATGAGCAGTAGCATCCTCATATCAAATACAACTGCAGACATGGCTGAGAAAATAACTATTTAATTGAATACAAAATGACACTGGAAAATCCAAAGAGGGTGCAAAAACTTCCCCCAGTTTGTCTGGAGGCAGATCCTAGACATGTAAGGCATGGATCCAAGCATGGGATCCAAGCAAAGTGCTGGGAGAAACAGAATTTATGGCTGGACATACCTCTGCCCTTAAGACGTGTTGTTTCCTTAGATGATCCCCCAAACTCTCATGAAATAAAATGCATAGTTTAGGGTAATCCTTCTCTGATTCTTCTGGAGTACACAGCATGCTGCAATGGACAAAGCCCCACTTCTAAGAGCCTGTCCCCCCCAGATTAGAAGCTGCTGCCTGCCCCTGCAGTGGGATTCCTGCAAACACAGCCTGCCTCTACAGTGGGTTCATTAGGTGGTATTCCCAACATTAATGCCTCCAGGTACAGTGTGTGACTGTGTCCCAGGCACTGTGCCCACACAGAAATGCTGTCTGCCCAATCTGTCACTGCCCAGGCTCTCCTGCCTGTGCAGACCATTTCAGAGCTGACTCTCAGAGGCTGAGAAAGTGCTGGGAAGAAGCACAGCCATTGCAAAGTATTTCTGTCCTCAGCTCTGCTTATCCAAGACCAGTTCCTGCAGCTCCCTTCTGTAATTTCTTCCCAGTTCTGTAGCAGCTGTCTGAGATCTCAGCTGTTCTGCCATGAGGCAAGGTGCCAGCACCCTTTTATCACTACAGGAAAGTAAGGGGGCATTCCCCATCCTGGAAGAAAGAAGAAGGACAAAGTTTGGGGGTTGTTTTTGGTTTTGCTTGCAGAAGACAAGCGCTTGTCAGAGATAACGAGAAGAAGTTCCGAGGTTATTCACAAATTAATCAGCCTCTGAAAGGAGAGAACTGCAAGCAGTGCCAGATAAGCCTGTAGCAGCCGCACCCCTGCATCAAGCAGTTAATATTCCCTTTCCCCTCCAGGGGAATATCAGGGGTTAATTCAGTAGCTGTGCATTTAATAGCTCAATTTAAAGGGGAAAAAATGACACCCTTCTCCCCTGCCTTGCTGGTTGTGGATGGTTTGCTCTGTCTCGTTGATCACATGCTCGCCGAGCCCCTGGTGCTGCAGAAGCCCCAGCTGCTGCTGCTGATGAGCCGGTGCTGCTCAGGATCCGTCCTGGTCCCTGCCTGTCAATGCCTTGCAGTCCCAACCTCCTCTTTAAAGGAGGGAGTGCACAGGATGAGCTCTTGAGCATATGGGTGGAAATCTGGGAGGCACCCATTCTATCACCACCGTTTCCAGCTCTAACCATGTCTATTTGTTGTTGTCTTTTTTTCAGGGACTGTGGATCTTCGAAGAGAAAATCAGGTAAGATACCAGGCTTTCTGTGTACTGCATGAATACAGAGAGGACCTTCCCATGTGCCTGCTTCACCCTTCGTCCCACCCCCTCTTCAGTACGTCTCCCCTTTACCTTGTGTGGTGTTAATTTGTGTAGCAGTTTAACTTTGTTGCTAAAGCATCAGCTCTTTGCACTGGTGAGAAGCAGCCCACCACTTACAGTGTTGCAGTTAAAATGACTGCTCTCCTCTGGCTGTATTTATACAGCTCCTTTTCCAGTCTGTGAGGATGATTGTGTTAAATTTCTCTTTCATTTTTTTTTTTCTGATACCATTCTTTACCTGAGCAAACAGTCAAAATGCAGCCTGAGAGCTGGGGCTCTTCGCCAGAGGGGAAGGGAATGCTTTTCTGTTCTCTTTGGAATCTTTTACCTTTGCTTTTCCAAAAGGATCTGGTGAAGCTTCTGATGCAAAATGCTTTCAATGCCTGTGTCTGGGCTTGGGCTGCTTCAAAGGCTGTAGCTCAGTGTTTTGTTTTTAAGCTCCTGGATTCAAATGTCCCGTAAAACTCTAATCTGAAACTATATAAAGCCAACTTTCCCTCTCCCCTTGTAGCTCTTAGTGATTTTTACAGATGTGTTTTCAATAGGGACATGTAATTATGGGCCTCTGGGTTTGGCTGTGCAGAGCTGGATGTGTCAGGGCTTTCTCTCTTTTGGTTTTTTTGTTCCTTTTATTCTTTTTTCCCCAAGCAGCACTGAGCACCTGCAACTCTCATTGACTTTGTTTGGAGTCTTGGGTGCTCCCAGTTGTACTCAGAGCATCCAAAGAGAGGCCTTTCAAACTCATAGCAACTTGTGGAAAACTCCGGCCTGTGTATGGGGGAAAGGAGGGCTTTGGTTTTTTTTTCTTGCTTTTTAAGATGATGAAAAAACACTGCAATGGCTTAATCTTTGGGAAGGAAAGAAGATGAATGTAACTTACTGGTCTCCAATAAATGTCACTGCCTAGATTGATCTGTTGGTTAATTATGAGAGCTTTTAAGCTGCAGCTCTCTAATAAGCTAAGTGATACACTAAAGCAAAGCTGTTGCTTCGTCCTGATGTCCTGTACATCAAATGGATATTGCCTTTGCAGGCCAATGCTTTAGGTATCCTTTCCCTGAATTTCACTGAGGTTTGTTGTGGTAAGGAAGAGGCAAGTGTGGTACTAGGTGCTGGCCCAATGTGCTGAACTATGGTATGCTTCATTTTCCTAATCTCCTACAAAGATTATCTGGATTGCACTTCTAGGATCTCCTAAATGTAATATTACAAGTGTAGTGTTTGTTCATGGTGGCCTATGACTTATATTGGCAGAGGCACTTTCTCTAGAGGAGCTGACCACAAAGGTAAAGTGACCCTGTAGAAGGCAGAACTGACTGTGGGAGCTCCTGATGCAGTGACACATCCTGAGCTCTGGGGGTTTTGGGTCATGTAAAGACCTTTGAAAAACAGCACTGAAGTCTCTGGGGCAACCTGATTTAGCAGTGACCTAGAACAGCATTAGGAAACCAGGAGAGCTTTGGGCTCAGTGCACCAGTTGACATGCACAGGAGCTGCAATAATCTCATAAGAGATGTGAGGATTGCTTTGGGAGTGTGAGGAAACTGCTGCTTCTCTATTCCTGTGGCTCTGGAGGGACGTTGGAGCTGATCTGCTAAGGCATTAGGGGAAGAGGGATTAAGTTGAGTCAGTGTAGCTGAGATGCCATTTTTGGATGCTGCCCTGCTGGGTTCTTTTTGACCTCCTGCCCAAGTGATGTGTCCCTCCATCCCTGCGAGGGCTGGATGCTCAAGACAAGCCCTCTCCCTTGACTTGTCCCACCTCCACATGCTGCCAGGTTCCCTTCTGGGACTGTTTTCTCTTCTCTGCTTCTAGGTGCTTGGTCCCTTGCACAGCTACAGCTTGGAAACAGTGGGATTTAGGGATGTGCTTTCTTCATTTAGCTGATATAAAGAGGAATGTGAATCAGCTTTCTGCCCAAATGAGCTGCATAAAGGGACTCTGTTCCCAGCCATCCTCCTGCCTGATGTTAGAGCAGCGGAGGAATGTTTCCTTCTGTTCAGAGCTGGATATTGTGGGAGTGCTCACACAATGAGCGAAGGAATATGCCAAGGGAGTTGGTAGTTGCAGCCTCTAACAAAGACCAGCTTTATGACACTCAAACAAGCAATGGGGCAAATAAGCACAAATTTCCAGGGTGTGCTGTGAGAGCCTTTTAAGGTAACAAATAGCTTTGAAGTGTAGTTTTCTCTAGGTTCAGACACTACTCTGTCTTTAAACAAGAGACAAATAGGCACTTTAAAATGCAATCATCTCCCAACAAATCGAGCCTGTGGACACATCTTCTGCCTTGACCAAAGATGTGCTGGGAGGAGGCTCTGGGGCATGAGCACAGTTGTCCCACACTGTCCAGCAGGAATCCCACAGCTGCTGTGTCTCTGGCATGTGCAGGCACAACATGAGCATGGCCTGTTGCAGAAGCATTTGGGGAATGCCTCTGACAGCCAGTGTCACCTCTACCCTGACCTCTGCGTTGCCAGAGTGCATGTCTGGCTAGTCCTGTGCTCGCTTCTTACAGCAGAGACAATTAATCCAAGTTCAGAGTTTAATAGGAGTTATGGAAACACTTATTGCTGCAGCTGATACTGGTTGTAAACATTTGAGACCTTCTGAACCAAATGCAATAGCATGGCATGTCCTTAACTAAACAGAAGTGAGGCTTGCACTGCTCTGGGGTACCTCTACATGCCAGCCCTGAGCCTGGCTTCCTCTTGTGCAAAGAGGTGTATAAACATGCAGCCTTTTACTTGGATATGATCTAATTATAAATGATTTGACCTGCAGTCAGCTCACAGACCTGCAGCTTCCCTGAAGCAACTGAGGTTCTGTGTAGGCATGGATGTTTGTTGTGGCCTGAACTGCCACATGTGCTGTTTGTTACTTTGGATTTGTGGGGCTTTACTTGACATGCTGCAGAGCTGCCTCAGAAAGCTGCCTTCATGTTACCAGGCAATTGAATTGTTGCTCTATGACCATCTGTCAATGCGGAAGAGACCTCAGTACAACTGTGGAGAGTGGTTACCATGGGCATATTCTGTGCGCTCACAACAAATGGTCTCACCTAGGTCCCTCCAAAGGCTCTCTGTAGCAAAAAAGGAATTGCTTTCTGGACTCCAATTTGTCAATCACGTTAACCAAGTGAACAGCAACTCATTTGTCACTCAAAATAGGCACCACTACCATCATTGTGTGGTTTTCTTCGCTCAAATCAAAATAAGGGCAGAATTGCTGCAAGTCTAGCAATGGATATTTGCATGGTACATTACAAACCACAAATTAGGTTAATCCACTCAGCAAACCCTACCAGCTACCATCTGTGCCTGGTGAACTAATTAACCCTTGAGACATCTGCCAGTCCTGATGCAGCTTGTAAAACCAGTTGGGGTATGTTTCTTCCCAAAGATGTCCCCTGTGTGTCTCTCCCCAGTCTCCCTACCCTTGCTGGCTAGAGCAAGTCTCAGACTCTTGGAGTAAGATGATCTTGCCTTCTGCCCTTGCTGAGAGTCTTTCCTGGCTGGTTTCATGCCAAAGTTGTTGACACATTTCCCAGTCATGAAACTGAAGGAAGCATCTGGGACCTGGTGTTTGGTGGCAACAGGGAGCCTTGCAGCTTTTCCACACTGAGTCTCAGTGCTCCTCAATTACTGAGAGCATTCTGCTGCATCTGACCCCCCTGTTACCAAGGAGAAGAGATGCTGCTTTGCCTTTGCTTTCAAAGCTAAGGTATGGATCTCTGCCACCTGCCTTGTAGGCAGCCAAGCCCTTGTGCTTACTGCTTTCAGTGTGCACTAGCAGGAGCACTGCTGGCCACCCCCTTCTGAAATCCTAACAAAAAACCCCACTGCTTGCTCACTCCCACTGCTCTGACTGCCCTACTTGCTGCTGGGGGCACAGCTGGCTTCAAGCTGCTGCTTAGTGGCTTTCTCTGGCAGCTTGTTGCTATGTGGTAAGATGCTCCTCCAAATGAGAGGGAATAAACTTAAAGTTCATGGCTCTATCAGCACTGCAGTGTCTCTCTCTCAGCTGACCAGAGAAGTATATCAAGCTGGCTGTACTTTGGCTGAGTCTGCCAGCTGAAGTCTATATAAATAGCCCCTGTAACTGAGCACTTAGAATATTAACTTAACAGTTTGGTCCAAGCCAGTGTTGCCTCAATGAGGATGCTGATGAGGCTTGGCTTCCTCAGCAGAGAGAACTATACTTCAGCTTAGTTCCCATGTCCAATTTTTGGACTAGTAGAATATGGCAGCACCCAGACAACAATCTCTGCTTCCTTCCCCTCCTGTAATCTAAAACTAGGAAGGATGTCTTTGCTGGCAAGTATATAAAAGCTTCAGAGTCCATTGGAAGCTACTTCTCAGACTTTACAGAAACATCTGTAATGCTGTCTTTCTCCCTCAGAAGGGAAATTAAGTAGAGTTGAGACAGTTGCAAGTGACAGAAGTGAGAAACAAGCAGATCCCTGTAACACCTAGGGCCCTCCTGGATGATCACTTTGTGGGATTGCTGCCAAGGGCTTATGGGTAGAACTGATGGCAAGAATTGTTTCTTTAGCCTAATTCTTCCTTACTAGGGAAACCTTCACACACAGAGGATGTGTGCTGTCAGCTTCAGGGAGATGTCTTAATTGTAATTTCTTTTTCCGATATAGGGTTTTTTCCTGCTTCCTTTGTAATTACAAAGGGAAGTGCCTTAGCTCTCTGGCTTTTTCTATCTCTGCAGCTAAGTCATGCTCATCACTTCAGAGCTGAACCCTTCTGGTCCTGTCATGCTGCATATGTCCAGTGTGCATTTATGGCTCCATGGCATGTGATTGGTTTTGGTTCTGGGTTTATTTTTTAGTTTTGTTTTTTTAATAAATGAAATTTATTTTCTTTACTTTGAGCTGCCCCCTTCGAGGCAATATGGAGAAATGGCATGCCCTAGCCTTTATCATTCAATGGGGTCACAAACGGGTGAGCCACTAGCTGGACCAGCAAGGCCGTGTGGCTGGAGCTGTCTCTGCCTGTTGCAGGACTGAGATGCCCACCCTAGGGACAAAGGGTTGGTGGAACTGAGTGTGGAACTTCATAGGTCTGCAGCAGGCATTTAGCTACATATGGGTACAGGGAGAGTATAGAACATACAGCCTCCAGCCTTGGCAGATATTTAATGATATTTGTGGGAGATGACTGTAGCGGAGGAAGAGGAAGCATAGACCTCTGCAAGAGGTGCACAGTGCTGCCTTTCCTTTACCTTAAGGTTGTAGTAGTATTGGTGGGATGTCATCTGGAATGGTCTAATATTAGAAGAGCTGTGAATGAACTGCAGGCATGCTGTGGGCATGCCTTAACTTACTCAGTTGACTGTTAAATCTGTCTCAGTTTTCTCCTCTCAGCCAGAGGAAGTCTGAACCTTTTCAGTGGGTTCTCAAAGGGGCGAAATTTAAGTGTGTTACTGAAGATGTTGAAAAAAACAACTAACATGGTGAATCCCAGCCTGAAACAATGCATCTCCTGTCAGGGTGGTAACTGCAGCAGATGTCATGTGGCTACCCGCATTGAGTGCATGAGTAGTCAAGTAGGCAGTTATTGCTTAATGAATCTGAGCCCAGGTGATAGCAGCAAAGCTAGAATGTGTTTTTAAACTCCAGTATTAGTTTAAGTCATTCTGCCATTGTGGCATTTGTCTCTGAAGTCTGTCTTCCTGTCCTTCATCCAAAGGGAAAGCTTCAGCGCAGAAGGTTAATCTTTGGGGTTTTAAGGTGGTGAATGGGGATCTAAGTTTGTCCAAACCCATGGCAAGGTCCCAGGAACATCTTAAACCACGTAGCTTGGGCTTGGTGACTTAATCCTTGTGAGAAATCTGTGGTACGACATGATCCCTGCAGACTAAGGCATGTGCTCTTGTTTGCGTCCTGATGAATCACACGTGCATGCTGTGTTCTTTGCATTGTTTTCCACAATTAGTGCAGAAAGAGCGATGGTGAACTGGCTCCTGGTGCCATTTGGCCTGTTGGTGAGGATGGTTGGATGAGGTACTTTGCCAGCCACTATTTTGTAATGTCACAAGCATGTACTGACAGGTTTGCTCTTGATCAGAAATCAGGATCTATTCCCCCACCATGCGATTAACCTTCTTGGCTGTATCTACTAATTGCTGCATGGAATTCAAAAACAGCAGATTCTGGCAGAACATTTTGGTTCTCACATAGCTGCTGCTGCTTTTTTTTTTCAGCAAGAGGTTACAAGATTTAGTAATAAAAGAATAGAGCAGACAGAAGCATAGCAACCAAGGACTAAACAAACCTTAGCATATAATTACTGAGGATGTACATCTTGGGCCTGGTTCTGGAAGGAGTCAGTAGTTAATAATGTCGGGGTGAATCCTCAGTTCAGTCCTTGATGATGGGTCTTCCTCTTCTTATGGTGGAGAATTATTCTTTCTCAATTAGCTAAACTTCCTCAATTTGCTAAACTCCAAAATCTGTTCATTTTACTTGGCATTTGCCTGATGCAGCAATTCCCAAAACAGCCATTTTCTTTCCTGATGCTTTTAATAAGCCTGGAAGTGTCTCTATTTTAAATTCTTCATATAACTGAAGGAACATCCACTCTCTTGAGTTGTTCTCCAAAGCAGGGCTGATGTGCTGTGCTCAGGTGCACTTGCACAGAGTGGTATATTTGAGGAAGAGCATCAGCTAAGTCAGGCAGACTCACTGCTTGCAGCATCTGTGCGTGTGTGTGTATGTGACCCATTTCTGCATCTTCAGTCAAGATGTGAATCTGTCCACTCCAATCCCACACTGCAAATCCAGCCTGTGATAGTCTGGCAGGAGGAAACTGATCTCACACTTCTCCTTGTGCACCATATTTTTGAAGTCACTGCTTAAACCAAATGTTTTGGGCTTCTGCCTGAGGCTACTGGAAAGAAGAGCAGATAGGAGACGTTTTTCTGCACCGCTTCATTTTTCTGCTGACATGTGGTCCTTAGATGTATAGGAGCCCTGTCATCTTCTGGGTGGCCCATATGCTGGAGTAGGAGGAAGATGGGATAAGAGAGGGAAGAATTGTTTGTGTTTTGTGTGGGTTTTTTGTTTTGCTCCTGGGCTTTTAAGCTGAAGTGAGGGGACAGGGTACAGGATTAGGGAAAGGAATGTGTTTGTGCTCTTTGCCGTTCCCAGTTCAGCATCAATGCTGCGCAGAGCCCCATGTCAGGGGGAGAGGGCAGGGAGGCTGGATGGGCAGGGAAGGACTGCAAGTATGAGGTGTGGCTTGAGCACAGCTACGGCAAAACAGCATGCACCCTTGTGAATGTCTCAGCCTTCAGCTGAGCTCCAAGAAGACACCTGGTACCTTGGGGGATGTAGTGGCATTTCTCATGGTTTTAAGGAGTTGTGTATTCTCCATCTGCTCTTCTTCTGCTTTCCTCCCCTGTCTGTCAGTGACAGATGGTATTAACACTGCCTGCGTGGGTTTTCCTCTTGCACAGAGAACTGTGTGGTATTGGATTTTGATTTTGGCATGTTAGATAAGGCGGGTGAGAAATGCACTTGGGAGCTGGAGTGGAGGGTGATGATCCTCAGCCGTTGCAGGAATCTGTGCACAGCACAGACGGGTCTGGGCGAGAGGAGCAGACCTCTTACCTGTGTGTTTTAGATAACTTAGTCTCAGGCTAGTGAGCACCTGAAACTTTAATCTCTCTTTTGAGAAGGAAACCTAGATGGCAGAGTGTGTGTCCTTAGGCTATCGAGAGCACTCATCCTCTAAAATAGCACTCCTGAAGTGCCTTCAGCTTTGTGCATGGTTTTATAGTTGTCATATTCTGACTGTGTCCTGGGCTGTGTGACAAGCAAAATCCTCACCAGTCTGCTCTGGATGGAGTGGCTTATCTAACCAGAGACGGCTGGAAACATTACTTATAAAGGTGTTCAGCAGGAGTTATCATGTATGAATCAATTGGCCAGCTCAGGCTGCTGCCAATTAAAACAGGCTGCCTGGACATGCCGATCCTGTAGTAAGTTCTCTGTGCTTGGCAGCGTGATTTCTTCACAGTTGGAATTTGATTCTAGCTCTTTCTTTTTCTTTGAGCCATGTATGAATCCTAGTGTGCGTATGTACCTGTGACTTTCCAAGTGTAATGGCTGGGGTTTCTCTGTCCTCCTTGGCAGTGCTAGAGGCACTTTTTTTCCCTTGGAGGGGTGATGCTCTAAGTTTGTACAGCTGTAGATGTGGATTAGCGTTCAGATACTCTAGGCACTTCCCAGCAAAACTGGGAACTGCTACAATACTGTATGTGCAGGGGCTATGCCACAGTGATCATGTGGGAAGCTGTCCTTGCTTGCCATGTGGAAAGAGTTAATGTGTGCTGTGGCTGCCAGAACAAAAGCTAAACAATCCTGGATACTTCTGGGCCTGTGAATAGGATTAGGATGGTCTTTTGCAGAAGTAAACAGAGTAGAAAATTGGGACTAAGTTTTCTTTACATTTGTACTTTTAGAAAGGATGAAGGACTGTATAAGGCTGTGGAAATGCAGCTGTTGAGCATGTCACTGTGCAGTTTGTCAGGCATACGATCCTCTTTCCTCACTGCTCCATCCTGACTCAGGAAAGGGCTCTCTGGTTGTGGATTTCTCCCCTGCAGGAGTGAGTTATCCAGATGATGAATTTCTGAGGCATACTCGAGTCACGTGAAAGCCAGATGTGAACATTTTCCAGGCAGTGTGTGTGGGTCTAGCATACGCCAGGCTACGTGGCAAGTGGAAGTGGTCTGAGGTTGGTCTGCAGCCTGGTGCTGGGGAAGCAAGGAGTCCTGGCAGCTCCCAGGGCAGCCACATTTGCCAGGGGGAGGAAGATCCTCTTTGGGCTCCTCACTGTGGCTCAGCACATCTGCCCCCACCTCCTGCGCAAATGCAGTGCCTCTTCCTGAGTACAAGCCTTGCATAGGCTGTTCATGATGGAGCTGAACTTGGTGAATAGGACTAAAATTAAAGCCCTTATTTAATGCCTGCTGCTAATCCTCTTACTCCTGCACTTTAGCT
Organism: Psittacus erithacus; assembly: GCA_009867235.2. NCBI lineage: Eukaryota > Metazoa > Chordata > Aves > Psittaciformes > Psittacidae > Psittacus > Psittacus erithacus. The sequence continues at coordinate 55,503 of WYDI02031517.1, forward strand.
GGATTTGCATGTTTGATAATCTACTAGTCAAATATTTTTTTCAAGATGTAGCCCTTCAGGATGCTGTCTCTTGAACAGATGGCATGGGGAGTGGAGGTGTTCTGCTTCAAGTATATAGAAAAGGAGATAGATACCTCTGCAAGGATGAGAGGTTTACTTTAAAACACAGTCTCCCGGTGGGGAAAAAAATGAATATATCTGTTTTCCTTAGAGAACTACCTTAAACACTTGCTTTAAATATGATGCATCAGCATCCTACAGACATAAGAGCAAGGAAGGCTTATTTAAGCTACTCTGGTGAGGAACAGGGGTGGCTGCTACTTGCCCAGTGATTTCAATAGCAAATAAACCTGTCATTGTGGTACCTAAGAAGTGTAATGGCTGACCAGGCCCACCCTGGGTCAGGCACGGGGCACAAATGTTGGTTTTGTTCAGGTCCCTCTGGAGTCTGGTGGGGGAAACATCAATGGCTCAGTTCAACAGGGTGCCTTGAACAGTAGTGCTTGAAATAGATCAAAACACTCACAGCCTTTCTGTGCCATCCTCCCATTTCTCTGCCTATCTGTTTTTTTCTGCCTAATTGAATTAATTAATTGTGTGAGGCAGGAATGTGTGAAAATAGTTCCAGTTCAGATTAAGGCTCATCTGCATTTTCACTCTTTCCAAGCTTTTTTACACCCACATCATAGAGCTACGTGCACACTCTGTATCAGAGTAATTCTCTGATAAAAGCACTTCTGTTCATGGAGGAGGTTAGCAACACCAAGTGTATCCCTCTCCTTTCCCTAGTCCAGGAGTATTGCCTTCCCGTTTAACCAAAGTGCCAATCCCCAGATGAAAGGGAAGGAGCTAGAGGAGAGTAACCTGGAGACACGTTGACAAAGGATGGTCAGTGAGTCTGGGGTTGAAGGCTTTGGAAATGGCTCACAAGTATATGGGGGGACACTGACCATGGTGCTGTCTGCACATGGGAGCAGAAACAGGCCTCACAATTTTGGAGTTCCTCATGCATCTTCCTGCTTTTGGTTGCATGTATTGCTAGCCTCACCTTGTCAGGAAGAGGAGGTTGTTCCTTAACTTGTCTGAAGACAGCAGAAAAGAAGCGTTGAGGGGACAATTGGACACCAAATCCCAGGAGGAATCTCTGGAGGAGCCAGAAGAAGGATTGAGTAGACTGAGCCTAGCCCCCTGGGGTTCTTTACCTTCTTTAAGCAGTAAGGTGTCTCACCCGAGCACCCAGGGCAACAACATGGGACTTCATTTATACCAGCTTTTTGGCAGGCTTGACCTCCAAAATCTAGACTGAAATAAAGGCTTAATTTCTGTTTTCTGTTCTGCCATATGTGACAAACATTAGCGACCAAGGCTCTAGGCCAATTCTAAGAAATTAATACTTCTAAGGAACAGCTTGCTCAGCCTACTCTTGCTGGCTTATCAAATAACACTGCTGGGATGAGAACACCACCATTCTTCTCTTAATGCCTTTTATTTGAACAGTGATGAGTAAAAGCAGCATTTACTTCCCCCAGCTCCAGCCAGTTACTGGACCACCAGTGAAGTTCTCTGGGGTGGGACACTGACTTCCTAAGAAGCCAGTATAGTTTCAGTCTAAGATTGTACTGCTTAGTCTCTTTCCACCCTTCCAATAAAGACAGGAAGGGTTTATGTCTGGGAAATGAATCTGCAAAATGCTCAGCTGTGCTCACCACTGTGGTCCTTGAACAACTGAGCCGCTAGTACCTCCTCCTGGACAGGACTAATGGCCTAGAGAATTGATCACTGTTGGAAAGGGGCAGTCTCTTTCAGATGTTAGCATCTCTTCAGCATGGCCACCTGTTCTTATAATCCTTTTCTCAGTATTTTAAGGTACACCTTAACAACTGATGAGGGATTTCAGTATTTCCAAGTGATATTTAAGATAGGGTTTTGTGAGAACAAAAGTGTTTGATTAGTTAAATGGACCTAGGACTGTTTTCTTCTGTGAAAGGCAACTTCCATAGAACAAGTCATGCCTGTATAATTAAACTACTTTTACCGTCCAAAGCAAGGTAGCCACATCCAGATCACTTGTGGAGACTCGTGTTTGCCCCATACTAACTTCTCAGCTATACACAGAAATCGTTTGTGGCAAGGGCTACATGATCAGAATGACAACCATGCTGAGGCTCATAACCAGTGTGATCCAACTCCTGATAATTGCTGGAGGAATATTGCTGTGAAATATGAAGCTTAACAGGCTAGACAGCTATACAGACACTAGGTTTAAAAAAAGTTTATTATAAAGGACCCTGATAGCCCCTGTTATGTGCAGCCTCTGAATCTTTAGGAAGGTGTTCCTTCTGGCCTTTACAGCAATAATACGTAATGGACTCCACATTGAGCGGAACATTTTAAGCAGTGCTACTGACAAAAAGAGACCTGCATCAGTAGCTACTGCTAAAATGCCTGTGGAGGAGTTTCTCTGCACCTGCTGGACCAGGGACCCAGCTGGAGGTGCAGTATTGATGTGAACCATGAATGCGGCATCTCCTGGATTTCGGTAGCACTGCGCTCGTGTATTTGACTCCAGACTGACTCTAGGTTTTGTAGGTTTTCCTTGAAGCTCACTTGTGCTCTGACTGCACACAAGACAAATAGTCTGCTGCTAAAATGAGATGAGTGAAGCTGTATTGCAAGCGTAAAGTGTTAGTCCCCAGCAGTCTGGCGCCTATTCTGTTGCCAGTGGTGGGAGGAGCAGCAAAACAACCAGTTTTGCTGGCAGCAGAAAAGCTTCTGGTGAAATCTGAAATAATCCATTTCATGTGTTTCTATCACCACAGCAACCAGCTTAATTATGTCTTTAAAGCCTTTCCATCCCCCCCAACACATCCTTTGTTTCTCCACCTGAGGAGCCCATCTGGGGTTGCCCACCTCTGTGGTGGCAGCTCAGATGGGATGGGGTTCAGTGGCCGTTTCTAGCGACATGCCTGCTCTGTTGCTATTTCTGTGCAGCATGGCTCCAAAGGGAGCCTCCCCTGTGCTCCTCACAACCGCCTCAGCCCTGCGGCTTAGCTGGAATTTATGGACCTGTGTTTCTTTTGAGCTTTTAAAAATAATTCTGATCAGAGGGGTTTGTTCTGGCTCCAGCTGAAGCTGGCAGCAAGGGCTGTAGGGGCTGGTGTTAGGAGCAGAATTGGGATGCCGTTGCCTTAGGAGTGGCTTTCTTTGAGCAGGCAACTTTAATTTCCCTTCCAAATACTGAGATTTCCCCACCCACCCACCTCCAAGTCATCTGAGACCAGCCAGTGCTTGGCCATGCGGCAACAGGGGAGAGGAGAGGCAGGAAGCGAGGGTTTGTTCGTTTACCGTTACCAATCCCATTGGAAACCAGCTCCAAGCCCCATGCAGAATTCCAGTAAAACTCTGTCCTGAAGGGGAAGCCAGGGGCTGTTCAAAGCTTGTGTTCTGTTGGCTCGGGCACAGTGTGCTTCTGGGGCCTTTGACCTCCTCTCCGTACCCTGGCTCCCTTCGCGGCTCTTCATTTGAGCTCCCTGTGAAGTGGAATCCATCACTAATGTATGATATTTTTATTATTTGTAGGGGGGACTCTTAGAAGCTGGTAGCAATTAGAGCTGAAACGTCTTGGAATAAAGAAAAAAATCCCCAAGAAGGAAGTTTAATGCTAAGCAGATGTGCAGGAGCAGCTGAAATATGCTAGCTGTCTTCTGCTTCAGAAGCAACCTTATCCACATATAGCTGCTGTCAGGCTGGGGCAGCTGAGAAGTGCTGCTGCTTTTATGCCGCTTCTTGGGCTGGGGAGCCCATGTTGGGGACCTGTGGGATTGTTTACCAGTTAATCCTTAGATTGCCCCTTTATTCTGGTTTAGACAAGTGGTTTTGGCAAGGAAAAAAATACTTTGCTTAAAAATTACTTTAAAAAAGGGCTAGTATCTAACAATTGTTTTTTATAGTGAGCTTGACTCCTTGAGATCTCAAACAGGGCATTTGTAGAAATGGCTACTTTGGATCTAAGCTTAAACTCACTCTGTTCTTGGCCAGACAGATGCAGGGTAGCCCCAAGCTTGTGTTAAGCACAGCTCATTGCCTCTGTCTTTAATTGTCGGCTGTTTCAGCCTTTTGCTGGCAGCTTGGATTGGGGCAAAATGTTTGAAATCTTCCCAATTGCTCCTGTAATACGTCCTCTGCTTTATCACTGCCGTATTCAGGTGGTTCTGTCTGGAAAAAGATCTGACAGCTGACTGAAGTTCATAATCCTGTTCCTGAAGGCAGTGGAAGTCTATTCAAAAGCCAGTAGACAAGTTGCTGACAACAACTCCTTCACACCCTTTCCCGTTTGTGCCCTGAGTTTGTAATAGAAACATGCTGTATATTCCCTGTATCGGCTAAAGCACAAGTTACTGTGTCAGATGATTTCCTGTTGTACTCTACCAATGCAAAGCTTTTTTCTTTTTGTCTTAAATGGTTATCCAAAGTAAATTATTGTGATTTACCACAGTGTATTTTGTACTATATTGTGACGGTGCAGTGCATGGGCTTGGGACTTAGGTGGTTGGAAGAGTTCAGGTTTTTCCCTTAACTGGCACTATTGGAGAATTTACTGTAAAGTAAGCGAAATACTGAATCCGTCTGAATTACAGTTTTGCTCTAACACAGTAAAAATTGTGTGTCTGATTTAAAGAAAGGATTTCGAAGCCTCACCATTCCTGTTGAGCTGAGGAAATGCAGTAATGTGTTTCTTGGACCTCTGGTTTCCAGTGGGAAGGTTTGAAAGCTGTTTCTTATGCTTCGTATCATGCTAGCAATTTCTCAGTTACGTACATACTAGGAATCTATTACTGATTTTTGGCTGACTTGATGAAATTCTGCAGGTCAAAAGACAATAGCAAGTCTAGCAGAGGAGGCCACCAGTATAGCTTGCCCCTCTCCCCAAGTGATTGAAGGGTGCATCTTCTGTGCTGTTAAATTGGTGGGTCCAGAACTGGGCTCCCCATTGCAGATGAGTTTTTAAATTGTTAAGGATTTCTTTGTCAGAAATCAGGAAGTACTTAACCTATCCTCATCTCTTCTCCCAGGCAATGTGAAAGTAACAGCTGCCCTTCTGCACCCTCATTCCAAGAACAGGAGTGTTTGCTGGTTTTAATTTAGAAAGGGGGTAAACCTGCTAAATTATGAGATGTGCTTCCAGTGTATTGAAACAAAAAAACCCAAACCCAAGCACTCAACATTTGAAGATTATTCCCAGAATCCCAACCCAAGTATTTACACCTCATTTTATGGAGGGGGAGGGAAATCTTTTGACCTTCTTGGTAGCAACTCTGTTAGCTTTCTGTTTAACTAGGTTTCTGTGCCATATTCATTGGCTGAAAGAAAGTGGTATTTCTAGTGATACTTTGAATGTACCTTTATTGGAGCTTTGTACTTTTTTCCATGGAGCATTGTTTGTCTATTGTTGTTTTTCTTAATGCTATTCCAGGGTGCCACAAAACGCTTGTAGAAACTTGCATGTGTTTACGAAGCTCAATCTGTGAGTTGCCTGTTGGTCTTTTGGGGATTGTTAACAGCTGCAAAGCTAAATACTTTTGCAGGTCTGAAGTTTAATAAGTCAAACTGTCTCTTGATACACATTCCCTGTCCTATTGGGAATTAGCTCAGAGCATATCTTATTCTGAGATCTCAAAATGGGATCATTAAAATCAGTTGCATAAGTTCTGCATGAAATTAAGACAAAAATTAACTGGATAGTTGTTAGCACTTGACCTTTAAGTGATTCCCCATCATGCCAACACCACTCTGAAGAAAAACTTAACGGTAACTTAATGTTCCTTTCAAAGCTGTCTTAGACTAACTTTCAAACTTTGATATGACTGTTTTCTTGTTTCTCTAATTACTTTCTCTTTTCATATCTGCCCTCTTCTTGGATTCCAAGTTTGGATGTCCAGTTTGTCTGAGACTCCAAAAAAGAGTGTCACTCCAGGTAATTTCTTGTCTTGGTGTTCTGCATGCCATTAAAAAGAGAAGGCTGTAGTTCAGACTGTGCATGGTTTTGGAGTTGTTTTGAATATGAGTTTCTGAGAGTGGATATCCAGGATCTGTTGTCTACCTTGTTGTCTACCGTATATTGTTTTTCACAATGCATGATTCCTGATAAGGAAGAGCTTTGCTTTTCTGACTGCTGCCTCACCTTGATATTGCTGCTAGCAGGGGAAGTTTGTTGTGTTGTATCTTTCTTGCCCAACTTAAAGCCACAATCCAAAGCCTCTTGTGTGGGTTGACTCTGCACAAGTACTTGCACAGCTGCTCGCCTCACTATCCCGTGTGGGATGGAGGATAAAAGAACAGCCAAAGTGAGAAATCTTGTGGATCAAGATAAAGGACAGAAACATGACTATATGCTGCTTGTTCTTCTGAAATGCTCTTTTGCATTTCCACAGTAAGTATGAAGGGGTTTATATAGAAAACATATGACTGAGGAAGATACTACATTTTCATGGGAACATCAAATTCCTTGTCACAAGATGTTGGAAAGGAGGAGGGAGCAGGGAAACAACTTCTAAGTGACGTCAGGGTCTGGTAATAGTCGTCCAATACAAGGAGAGAACTAAGCCTTATAGTATAAGGAATCAGGACTTCTGAGTAACCAGTGGATTTCTTCTGCAAACACTTTCCACCTGATGTGGAATACCAGGAAAGAGGTCTTTTCTTCCTTTAGACTTAGGAAAACTGATCATGAGCCATAGACCTTGTGTCTGTGCAGGATGCTGGCCTGCCCATGCAGGCCATGGTTAAGGCCATGCAGGCGTGGTTAAGGCCACGCATAGGTCTCAAGGCAAAGAAAGTTGTAAACACCCCTGCTGCTTTCCATACCTGATTTAGTAAATATTCAAGTTCATGCCCTGCTCAAAGTATGTGAACAAAATCCCACCATCTTCAATGGCTGAGTGCTTGCTTGTCTGGGGTTTATAATAAGCAAGACTGCTGTGATTTCAGAAATGCTATCCTTGACAGAGTTGATTATATCCCTGGGGGGAAGTTGTGCCTGAACTTAGCAAAGTAGGTTTAATTTCAGGGTGGTAGTTAGGTATAAAAGTGCAGAAATATGTGAAGTATTCAGTCAGAGGAGCCTGATGGTTGATAGGTCACCAGGGAGTTCAGACAAAGAAACAGAATGAGACTGAGCAGAGGTCAGGAGGAGACAGAAGAGGTGGTGTCATTTGGGAAGAATGACAGGAAGCCCTCAGATTACCTGGCTGGGGGTACCCTTCTGCTGACTGCTTTTAGCTAAATGCATGTTGCTAGTTTGGCTTCAAAAACAATCTGTGCATGATGATGGGGCAAATGCAAGTGTTTAAATGCATTGCATGGTGCTCAAGAAGGTGAACGTTGATATGCAGTCCTGCTCAGAGGTCTTCTGGTACCTCTGGCAGCTTCTTAGCTCCCTCATGCTGCTCCAGTTCAAATGGCTTTTTGTTCTATTTATCACCCAAATTAATCTCCAGTTTCCAACACAGCTACTCTTCAGTCCAGACCTGCCATGGACTATATCCTAATGTGGCAGGCTAGGGGAACAGAGCTGAATCTGAATATGAGCTGTACCTACACAGTACATATCTGTGTCCAAGGCTGGGGGTCAGAGACTAGAACAGAATCCAATTTCATCTTTCCTGAGCTCCATTTGAGGGCATATACCTGCTCCATGAAGTGGAGACTTTAGCCAAGAATTAGAAGTGGTTTAATAACCTACTTTGGAAAAAGACAGGTGCCATGCAGCCAGATCCTGAGAGGTGCTGTAGTGGGCACTAATTTGGGGCACCCCCATTACCATTAAATTCCTTGACTAGTCTGCTTTGTGCCACGTGGAGTAACATGAATTCATTGCACTGCTGAGCAGGACTAGAGCAAATGCCAGAATATGTAGGTGACTTCATTGCGGTGGAAGAGCGTGTCTAGCAGCTGTGTGAAAATCTCCAAGCAGTTTCACAGATCTGTGTGCAAAATACTTAAGTATTCTTAACTGTTGCTACCTGTAACCTACTTGGTTGGAATCGCTGCTCAGAGAGCCAGCTTTCCAAGAAGGAGTGGAAAGAGGACTCCACTTTATTAGTTTTTTTCTTCTCACCCTCCTGCCTCTCATTTTTCTTGGCTCTGTCTGAAAACCCAGCAGATCAAAAATGAAATTTAAAAAAATCCTGGGTCTAACAAGCTCCACTTGGCAAAGGTCAGCACTAAATTCATCCATTTGTCAGGTTTTATTTGGAAATGCTGCTGAGGACTGTGAAGAAGGAAGAACTGAACTGGAGCACTCACTGGAGAGAGCGCCTGCCATTTACCATGGGCCAAGCTCGTTCCTGACACGCTCTCCCGTATAGGGGTTGTGTTTTGCTGCTGGATTTAGCTGTGTGTGAGACATGTACTCCAGTGCTGGAAGCCACAGTCTACCCTAAAGATGCCATTCATCCCATCTTTTGAAAGTTTATCCAGGTCTTCTTTCTTAGAAGTGCTAGAAAATGATGTGTGTGCCTTATGTTGGGGAATGAATGCAGGCATCAGGTTAATTTTCTGCTTCTGTGATTTTGGGTCATATTCCCTTCTCAGTGGCAATTCATGCTGTTGGCTTGTAGTAGCGATCCAGGGGACCAGGAGGGAGTTAATGCAGCTCATGGAGTTCCCATCTATGCCAGATTTCTGCATGTGTAGCCAGAAATATAACAAAAAAGATTTTAGATACACTGCAAAGAAGCTACTGCCCTATGCACTGAAAGGCTTGCAGAGCATAAGTGCTGTGGAGTTGAGAAAGTGTATGTATAGATGCTCAGTTATGGAGAAACTTCTTGTGCATTAATCATAGCTGCTAACCTCATGTGAGAGAGTTTGCACATGACCTGGCCATCTCTGGGTGCTTGGTGCTCAACCGTATTTTATTCTCAGCCATTCTTTTGGATTTGGACAAGGTTTTAGGCCAAACTTCGCTGGCTGTGAGTGTTCTGTATTACTAAAGCTGTTGGATTCAAACTGACAAATGCCTTTCAAATGCTTTTAGTCCCATCTTGTCCTAACTGCAAGGTGTTTCCTGCTTCAAAACTCTTTTTCTGAAAACATAACAGAATTGCTTTGCTCTTCACAAAAGAGCTGCCTTGCTGAGCTCAGGAAAGAACTACAGAAATGATACTGTATTAACCCATTTGGTAGACTTACCCAATATGCATATCATCAGTAATGAAGCAAAGGGATTTTTGCCAGTGCTGTTTTATTTCTAAGACCTGGAGACTGGACTTACTCCTTTAGTTTAGAATTTCCTTTCCTATTGCCGCAAGATGTGAGTTGCCTTATACCGCTAAGAATAACTGACATGCAATTAGTCTGCATTTTGGGAAGTGGGAAGGGGGCTGAAGAGCAACAGGCTGTGGTGCAGGACTAACCAGGAGATGAATCAAAGGCTTGATTATTTAGGGCACATTAAGAACAAAACTCAGAACAACGAATAAACAAAAATAGGACACAAGAAGCCCCTATTGGATAGAAGAGAGATCTTGGGCTTAGAAACATTGTTTTGATCTTAATCCATATTGTTCCCAAGGAGATTTGTAGGAGGTTTCATCAGTCTCATCTCACTGCTTGCTCTAGGAACTGGTTATTTTAGGAACTGCTTTTCACAGACCCATATAAGATTGTGAGTTCTTGTGTAATCTCGTGTGCTTTATGTGGTAAAGCCTGTTCTTTATCTTGCGTGCAGTAGACACTTAACCCAGTTTTTAGGCAAACCTAAGCTCTCTGTCTTAAAGTACTTGGGGATAGATCACTGGTGGAAGGCTCAAAGTATGCAGTTGTAATATGTTTATTTAGCGCAGTGACATGGTCCTTCTGATAAGAAAGAAAAGGGGTAATGTCTTCAGGGGAAGAAAATCCCTGTGTTTAGAGCTGCGCATATGATAGTTGTGAGGGGATAGACTGATTTGAGGATTTTAAGTAGGCTTGCTGCTGCTATTCTGGGTATTTTCTGCCTTCCACAAAAGGAGTTTTCCAGAGATAAGTAAGGGCTTACCCTTCAAGAATTGGCTTTAACAGGAAACCACAGCTCTAGAGCCAAGCTACCACAGTTACTCCTCCCTATGCGCAGAAAAGTGCAAAGCTCCAACTTTGTCGTACAGAAAGCTGTGACACTGGGGGATGTCTTCTGCCAGACATCCCTGCGTGCAGACCTTGCACGTGTCCTCAGTCATTGTGCCCAGGTTGGCAGGGCTGGACTACCTGCCAGTTGGTTGTTCAGCCATGAGTCATCCTCATGGCGTTCACTGACCGTTTCTGTGGTTTTGGCTGCTTCTGCAAAGCTTCCACTGACCAGCCCAGTACTAATTCATTTAGTCTGAATCTGTAAACACTCGATTGATAATCATAAAAGGGCAATATAAAAGCCTGTGTGCTGTATGGATTAAAAGAGCAGACATGTTTATAGCCTGATAACAGCAGAGTACTCTGGCAAAGATCAGGAGTCTCAGATTTCCATATCCAGATGATTTTATTTTTGGAGTCCGGTTGGTGGTTTTAATTTTTGGCTGTTGCAAAACCATCATAGGTCTTAGCTGTTGCAACATAGGAGGAGGAGGAGGAAGACGTTCCTTGGAACAGGCCCTCTGCGCTCTTATTTAGGAGGCTTTCACAGTAGTTGCTGGTCTCTGAGTACTGCAGGAGGAATGATGCTCCCTCCTCACTGCCTGGTGAGGGGGACAGGGTGCAACTGTGTCACTTAATAGTGCCAGCTGTGAGGGGCATGGACAAGTTCCGATGACATTCCTGCCCAGCCCTGGGAAGGGAACTGCTGAGGTGAGGAGCGGGAGGATTGTAAAGTGGAGCCCTATGGAGAGGAGGAGGGGTATCCTCAAGACTTTAACCAGGAAACGGACTCGAGGCAAAAAGAAATGGAGAGGCAAGCAAACTCTTATTTCAGCAGCAATCTGTCGTGTGCTCTGCTCTGGGGAGGGCTTGCAAGTTGGAGCTAAACCAAAACGCTAATTCTGCTTTTTTGGGGGATCGGAAGGGGAACTTTACCTGGCACATCAGCCTTACCCTATCCTCTGCTCTCTGTTCCTCCTTCCTGGGCTAAAGAGGGGCTGTAATGTCAGAGGGCATTCCAGTGTGCATGTGAGCTTGCTGGGGAACCCGTGCCACTCTGCATCCCTCTTCTCTGTCATGCCTCACACTGAGCAGCCTGTTACTCTTCAGTGTGATGCTGTGTCCTGTGTTACAACTTAGACCTGAACTAACTGGCAGGGATGCGGAAGCACCCATGGCAGTGGGTGTTACTGCGCTCTCTGTGGTGTTACCTGTCTTGTTCTATTAAATCCCTTTTTGGGGGAAACACCCCACATCCTAACCTAACATATCGGCAATGTTGTGAGCATCCTGAGTGCCACTGAGGAGTAATTCATCTAAAGATGCTTGTGGGGGTTGGGAGGCTGAAGACAATTGAAGTATTTTACCCTACTGACTGTTCCTGAAGGGAACACAGGAACAACCTAAACCAGGCTACCCAGAAAATGTTTAAGGCTTTTTGATTACTGAGAGGAGCTGTTTCTCTATCTTCTTTCCTCCATCCCTTCCTCCTTACTCTCCTCCTTTATGGTTACTGAAGTCTTCCCCACTCTGCAGTGGCTAATCCTGGGCAAGCATCACTCCGGGAGTTACAGGGACCCCATCCCTCTGAAGAGGGATATTCTCTAAGCGTGATCTGCTGTAACTATAAATGAACAAGTTTGACCTTGATGACTTCCTAGACCAAGGAATATATTTCTATTTTTTTTTTCTTAATAGGAACCCTGTAATGCACACACAAACTTCTGTTAAAACAGTCTTAATTGTGTGCATTGCACCAGCCACTGTAGTGACGAAGAAATCCTCCTGTAGTGAGTACCTCATCCAAGGCAGGACAGAGTAAATGGCATTGTAAAGTTCTGCTGGGTTTTGGATATATGAGTACAGCTATAACCTATCTTGCCAGACTGTTGTAAACCCACTTTTTATGGAGCCAGAGTTGCAGAGGTGGATTGGAAGTGCTCCTTCTCCAGGTTCCCTGGCAAGGGTGCTTCCCTGGCACATGGTCCCTGGCTCAGCCTTGGTGGCTGACAGTGGGGTGTTTGCCAGCCTGCACTAAAGCTTGGTCCTCTCCTTGTTCCCAGCAGGGACATGTGCATCACATGAGCACGGACTGCTCCTGCTACCAAGCCAGTGTTGTGTTTTGGTTTTTTTTTCCTTATTCCCATGAAAATTATCTAGGAGATTAGAGGAAAGACGACATTTGGGGTGTCTATTTAACAAGTAGCTTCCTTCATTTCCCCTGCTCCCTTTTGCCTTTTCACACAATGAATTTTCTGCATAAACATAAGGCCATGATGGTTTTAGTTTTTGATTAGGGAACTAGTATTTATATTAAGACAAGAATGAAGTTGGGGTTGTAGGTGTTAATTGCATAAGTAGGTTGAAGGAAGATGATAATGCTGCTCCATTATGGACTGGAGATGAAGTTGTGTAGGAAGCAGTGTGAAACAGGGAAAAGTATCTCATTACACTCTGGGTAACCTAGTTCGCACTGGCTTAAACCAGAACACACAAGTCAAGTTGATTCATCATGAGTGAACATTTGGAATGAACAGCTTGGTGAAAATTTTTATTATAAATTTCCATGTTGTCAGTTCATGGTCGTCTCCCCCTGTTCCCACTGCTGGCTGTGGATCAGCTATCATAGCAATCTCTTAAACATGAACTTCTAGAGGAGATGACTCCTCTTTCAAGAAAATTAACCTATGTAACCTGAGGAGAGTCAGAGGCACGCTTAGGGAGCAAGGAAGTCATCTAGCTTTCAGGATTTCTTAAATCTGGTCCAAAGGGAGGTATTGTGATAGCGTTTCCTTTCAGGAAATGGTTGAATTAATTGCTTTTTGTTCTAGGATTTTCATTTCACAGGATGCTGTTTTAATGGCTGATGCATTCTTTGCCTCTCTCTTGGCAGGGATGCTAATTATTTGTCTGTAGAATCACTTTGCATCTTTAGCCCCAATGCATACGAACATGCTGTGTTTGGAAGTACAGTGCTGAGTATCCTGTGCTTGGCGGTCAGTTTCCTGGCTTGTCTGGTGGACAGTTTCAGACCATGCTGCTTCCTTCCTGTCTCTTGTAGCCAATTTGTCATCAGAGATTCAGGAGACCTGGAGTCTGCTCCTGGCTCTGCCCCCATCATGTGAAATGGGGCTTTCAGCAAGTCGCACATCTGCTTCTGTCTCCCCTTTCCACCTTAATCTGGAGAGACAGGAACTGCCTCTTAGTATTTAAAATGTATAATAATGCTGTTGGCCCAAACTACTCTGCCTTAATACCGGTTGCTGTAATTCAGGAAACCTGTAAAATAATTTTGCATTAAGGCATGTTGGCTCTTAGACAGAAGTTGTCGGTGATTTTTGCTCTGGTCTGACACTTTGAAGAGTGTATAAATGAGGGCAAATTAAGAAACCGTGATGTCTTAAAGGTTTTCATGACTTCTCAAGGCAGTTTCCAGGCAGAGCACAGTGGATCTTGTGCCTGGGCTTGAGAGTGCAGAGGCCCCTGTCTGCACTGTTTACGTTGCATCAGAGAGCTGAGATGCAGCTGAGATCAGCTGTCTGAGATGCAGCAGTGCAAGGAGGTCTCCCTCCTTGCCGGGTACAGTGGTGTGCCTGCCTTGCAGCTCCATCCCAAAATGCACAATTTCAGTTTGTTGGTGGAAAAGTCAGAAATCAAAAACAAACCCAAGAAGAAATTCCAGGAGTGTGGGGAAAGGGAGAATGGTTATTTTGGACCTTTTTTCACCCATTTGTGTGAGAGCCCATTCTCATTCATAAATGGCTCTGACATTCGAAAGCCTTTCGTACAAAGAGAAACCAAACAACTGGAGAGGCTGGCTCCGAGGGCTCCAAAAAGGAGCGATGGAGAGGGGGAAGCCGGAGTGTGCTGTGCCCCTGTCCTGCTTGGGGCGGCTCTGCCGTGGGGAATGCGGAACTGCGGAGCTGGCGGGGGGCAGACGGGGGGTGGCTGTGTTTGAGCAAGGATCTGGAGCTATAGCTCTCTTTTTTTCTTCTTCTGTTTCAAGTAAACACTCTTCCCCGCCCTCCCCTCTCTCCCTCCACCCCACCTCCCTCTCTTTCAGTCCCGCTCATGTGTTTCTATTTAAGGGCTGCAGTGCAGACGAATATGATTGGCATCTACAGCCCCCTCTTGACTTGCAGCTCAAGCCTTTAGAGTGGAGAAGGAGCTGAGCCGCCAAGGGGAGAGCTGTTTGTTCTTTGGGTTTACTGGGGGGATGGCTCAGCTGTGGATTTATGCTGCTTCAGCCCTGAACTTTTCTCTCTGAATGGGAGCAAGGATTGTGGAAACCATGTTGGGAAGAGGTTTATTTTCAGAATCCATCGTGAAACTGTGCAGCTAATTCACTGTTTTTTGGCTCTTTTTTGTATTTTTTTTTTCCCCTCCCCTTTTTTTCTTCTTCTTCTCTCCAATGTCCCTCTGTGCTGCTGGGTTGTGGGCCAGAGGAGGCTGTTTCTATATGGCCAGCCATTTGGGGATATGCTGTGAGCCAAGGTTGTTTGCTGATTCGCTTGGCTCTGGTGACAACTTGGCCTGTTGTGAATCGGATGGACGGAGGTCGCTCTCAAGGAACCATGGCTGGAAGCTGGCTTACGGCTTGCTTTTTCCCTTCCCCAGGTGCTGATGCTAGCTCTGAACCCATGATCCTGGAGCAATATGTGGTGGTGTCCAACTATGAGAAACAGGAGAACTCTGAGATCAGCCTGCAGGCTGGAGAGGTCGTGGATGTCATAGAGAAAAACGAAAGCGGTAAGACACGTTTGCTGCTTTTCACTCATCCAATGGTCCAATTTGTTGCATGTGTTCCTCTTCTTTCGGTTTCCTCATCACTACTTGTGGCTGTACGTTAGCTCCATCTGGTTTGGTTACTATGTCTGGCTGAGGACGCTGAAGTTTCTCAATGTTGATTTGGGCTGGGGGCCAAATGTTGCCTTCTACTGTAAGAATGTTTCATAGGTTTTGTGCGTTAATTAGCCAGGATACGATAATGGAAAGTGAAGGTGAAGGAGAGAAGGATCTGCAGCTAATGAAGCTGATGTATACTACACTGATATAGGTGCCCTCCTGTCTCTTCAAGTCTGTGTCAGCATTTCCATTACTAACTCCCTTTTCGGAGGATTTATAGAATGAGTGTTTAAAAATTGCTTGGGATGAAACTTGGCTTGACAGCTTAGCCTGTGGCCCAGAGCTCGCAGGGAGGGGAGAGAATGTGTTTCGATATATACGTGGCCATGCAAAGTTTCAAAACTTGTTGCAGAAGTGTTAATTGGGGAATTTTGATGCAAGGAGGCAGAGGGTGTCATGTAAAAGCCAGATGAAATCTCTTCTGCCGTCCGTGGAACAACCAGCTTGCACTCGGAAAATGAGATTTTTGGCAAGTGTTCATATAGATGTCTTTTGTGTATTTTAACTCTTGGATGCCTGGTAGCTTTGAGTGAGGCTGAACAGCAGGAGGCTGTGTATGTGTGAGTGGTTGGAGTGGGTTAGCAGCTGGTTTGAATAACTGCCTGTCTTCAGCAGCTCCTCCTCCTTCCCTTCAGTGCTTCTTGTGTATTAATGCAAAGCATTTGTCCAGGACTGATTTCCAGTCCACTCATGACTTGTGTGCCTTCATCCAGAGGACCTGCAGCATTTGCAGATGCTTTAGCAGAGGCTCGTGTTGTGGTAGCTCCACATGCAGGGCTCTCACAACTTGCTGGCTCTGGAGCAAGCTGGGAATGCCAGAGCTTGAGGGAACCAGGTCACCCTGATCAGATCCAGCTTCCAGAGCTCAGAGTCTGGTCATCACTGTGGGTAACCTTGCATTGTATTTTTCTTCTTTTAATGGAGTGGTGATTTCTCTGCTGTATGAAAGCCTAATGCTTGTTCGGCTCAAAGTGATGCAGGCAGTTTGCTGGCCTCTGATTTAGTGTGGTGTCCAAAAGGATAGTGTGTGGAAATGCACTGGCTAGGATGAATAGAAATGCCTGTTTCCTGGGTACTGACTGTGTCACTCATGAAACTAGTTAGAGGCCAAAATGTTCATCTGCCCCATTTTAAAACAACCGTTATGACTGAAGGGGGAAAAATGTCTTAACTTCTTGAACTGTATCTGGGCTGCTGGACAAGCATCCTCCCTTCCAAGCCTGAGGGCTCCTCACTGTCAATAGTGGGTATTACTGTTGTCAGAACAGGGCTGGTTATTGTGGCAACTTGTATTCATACCCATTATGTCCTTGTCTTGGATAATGGCTTATGGAGCCAAGGGAATTGGGCTGTTAAATAATGCAAGAAGTGTCTGAATTCCAAATTACAGTGCCTTTGTGTTTTCTTTTAATGTGGCTTCTCTGCCTTGCATAGTTCACATCATATTGTATTGAACCACATGGTATGTGGAGACATAAATGGAGAGTGTCAGGGTTTGAATTTAGTGGATCCAGAAATATGACTCTTCTAAGGAAACATCCTTCAACTTGGACAGTTCTTAAGACTATATTCTGATGCTTAGCACCAGATCTTTTAATGAGCATGTAAACAAGGAAGGAAATGTGAAGTCCTGAACTCCATGCTATGATCTTGCCTATATATCTACATTTATATATATGCGTGTGTGTATGCGTATAACATGAAGATATAGATACATTTAAAAAACCCCAAACAAACATAAGTCACAGATTGGTGATGGGGAGAGCATCGTTTGCTTGGATGCTTGTCTAAACTGCTCTGGCAGGGAAATCATGTTTAAGTTGTTCCAAGAACAGGAGTCCAAACACACTCTTGCTCTATCCTAGGTTAGGGATACCACAGGAATGACTTTAATACTGTGACTTCTTGTCTCTTCAGCTATTGCTGAACCTATGAAGGGCATGTAATGAAACTAGCAAAAGTTTCTCAAGTGCCAACTTTCAAAACTCATGAGTTACTGTTTGAATTTGGGTATCTGTCTAGTGTAGGCAGGCAAGCCTAGAAAATGTGGCTATAACTTCTAAGAATATGGGGGTATACTTTTCAAGAAAATAGATTATTGGACTATGCACACATGTAATCATTCCTCTGACTGTATGTTTATGTTGGCTTGACAAGTGTTACAAAACTGTAGCTGTGATTGTATAAATTAAGCTCATTCTTCTCCTGATCCAGACAGACAAAGGTAATGTAAGGTGTTTTGTAATTCACCTGCAGCAGGAAGTTTCTTCAGTGAAAGGAAGGAAGTATGGCTAGATAGCTTGTTAGCTGCATGGATGAGAAGTCCCATCAGGCTGGACAGTATGTGCTGCGTGTGCTTCTAGGCCAATATCTGAAACTTCCTTGTGTGTATACATGCATATAGCATATCATGTGTCTGGTTTGGGTTTTATAACTGTACTTTGAGGCAGCTGGATTTGCAAAGGCACAAATGATAGCTTGGTTTTAAAATCTTGCCTGAATAGGGTTGCTTGGTAATGCCTAGGGACACTTAAAAAGTTCTTTTGTTTCCTGGAGTGGGGAAAACCTGAACTTGGTTCTGTAGCATGGCTTTATAGGGAAAGAAACATCTTCCCCTTACTCGTCAAATGGCCCTATGCTTTTCACACAGGAAGCTCAAAACTAGTTTCAGAGCAATGGTGCCTGTTTCATGTCCTGCTGGATGTTTTCTTCCGAACAATTCTCGGGCCTGAGCTAGATTTACCATCTCCTCTGATGGTTGCCTCCAAGTTGTATACCCTCCTGAAAGGAAGTAAGCTCTGCTTTCAAAGCCAGTATATAGGGCAGGGGAAGGGAATATGGTATGTGATGTATTGAAGTCTTACTTGGCTATCTTCAAGCTATGTTAACTTAAGCTTGTTGCATTTACTGTATAGTATTGTTCAGTTACTTTTCCTGTATAAGAGATGGTATTTAAGATGTCTCGTAGGCAGACGTGCAAGCCCACTTGGTAGGGCCTTGTCTCATACTTGGTTTTCTTTAACTAAAAGAGTTGGATGAGGTTATCTTCATTATTGTGCCAATAAAATTAACAACTTGGACATCACTGGAAGCTGAAACTTCTGCTCAGTATTATGACTTAAAAGCAAGGTCATTGTAGCATGTGTGGTGAATAATTTCTGAAAACCTTCGACTCTGTTATGAAGCCCATGGGTCACTGTAACCTGGCTTGCTGTAATTGCTGGGAAGCAAGCATTGCTAGGCTGAAAGAAATCTGTAGGATTTCTGTACTAAAGAGCAAATTATTTAGTAACGTACTAGTTCTCAGACTTTGGTACTTGGGTTTTGCAGTGAATGCCTATCTTGGCTCAGCAAAAGTTGTCCTTCAGACCTTAATTCTGGCTCCATGAGCAGAGGACTCAGTGTGTCTGCTGGATATTTCACTCCTCTGTAGCTGATGAGGAAAATCTACATGCAGCAATGGTCACAAATACATCAGGATTAAAAGAAAGGTTTACATTCTCTGCAGGTGATATCTGGGAACAGGTTGTTACAGAGCTTGTTTTCCTTCCTAGAAGTGACTGTGATTTGTTTAAAGGCACTGTGTAACCAACCTGCACTGTCCAACACTACCTAAACATTTCTGAGCTGTTTCAGAATAACAGTGTGAATAGTTGACGTTGTTTTTGACAAGTTTAGTTGACAAATCTTGTCTGTCAAGCACACAGGCTTCTTTTAAACCTAAACAAAAAACCAAAACTGAAGCCTTGTGGAGTGACTTAAAAATGTATTTCTGCTGCAGAAAAGAAATGTTGAGTCTTTAAAGCAGGAATCTGGCACAGATTTCCTTAAGGTAGAAGGGGGAGGGATTGGGCCAGAGCAGCTCTTTCTCTGCCAAGTTTTGCATGGATGTGGCTGGAAATGGTCAAGCTATAAACCGTGGCGGCAGTGCTTGCAATGGAAAACCTGACAGATGGTGAAATATAAGCGTAGTCCTGAGCACCTCTGCCTCTGCTGCTGCTCTCCTCACAGGCAGGACGAGTGCTCTTCCCTTGCAGCCCCTGAGAGCCATGTCTGCGGTGAAGACACTGTGGGATGGCGTTTTCAGCAGGGCTGAGCAGGACCATAGCCATTTCCTTTGCAATTACATAACTGCAGACCAATTTGCAATATTATATTACATGGAATACTTAAAACAAAGCTATTACGCTAGTGCAACTTTATCGGGATCTAAAGGGATCTCTGGCAAGGGAAGATGCTCTTTGCTTCTTAGCTGGGATGTGGAACATGGTACTGAAGTATCAGGAAAGGCCTCTGCTCATCAAGGTGCCCTGGTTTAGGAGTCTTGGAACTCGCTGGTTGTCCAAGCAGTATCAGGAGACTAACATGTCCCTGGCAATATGCTCTGCTGCACCATTTGGTTTTACTTGTACTGTTCCCTGGCTGCAGTCGTGATCTAGGAGAGGGACATAAAGAAGCCACAGCTTTCTTGAAACTTTAACCCCTGGGGATGCACTGGCTTCCTTACAGCAAACTCCCTCTTCTTAGATTGAGGGCTTTCTGTGTTAGGCTTCTGCCTCTTCATGGGGAACACAGAATCCTTTATTTGAAGGTGTTGCTTTCCGGGGTTGCGTGAGTGGTTTTACTCGGTACCATACTGGGCCAAGGTTACCTTTGTGGTTAACTACTGCATCTTGGCTAAAGATGCACCCTTAAAGTGTTCTAGGTAGAAATGGAGGAACATGGGTTTTCGCAAATCATGGATCTGTCTTTCATGCCTGTAGCCCTCCTGCCATGCTTGGTTTTGCAAGTAGAATTGATATTTGGTCTCTAGTGTTGTTGAGGGTTTTGTTTTTAAATTCTGTAAAGAACACTGTTCCTGTCTTACATCTGCTTTCTGCTGCTGTACTCCTTTCTCTAGGAGGAGTCTTTGTGGTCCCCCCTTTGTACATGGGGGGAGCATGGCATTACATGCACTGCTAGCAAATCCCTCTGAGCGTTAGTATTATCTCCATTTAGGTTGGAGAAGACCTTTAAGATCATCAAGTCCAACCATAAACCTTGTGCTGCCGCTTGCCTCCCTCACTAAACCACATCCCTAGAATACACATTAAGTATTCCATTCCTGTCTGCAAAAGAAATCTCAATTAAAATAATCAAAATTGCTAAATAACACTGTGAGCAAGCTTCTCTCTTCTGCCCACAACTTTTCTGTGTGTCCTTCTAAGTCACAGGAGGCACTATGGTCTAGCAAAGGCTTGGTTCTGTTCTACTGAAATACTAGTTAAGTTAAAGTAACAGTAAAGTCCTGCGAAAGCTGGCCAAAACCCAATACGCTTCTGTTTCTTCTAACAGATAATTGACACATGAGCAGTTTCCTAAGCTTCAAATGTGGTGTAGCTCTACACCAAATTGCAAATGCAGTTACCGTGTTTGCTTATGAATTGTCAATAACTTTGCATCCACTGATCAGATCTGTTGCCAGACACAGTGTGCCTAATTACAAACATCATGCTTTATTTCAAGCGCAATTGTGCATGCTGGCTTTCCCTGGAAAGTTTTTTTCCCTACAAAGCATTTGAAGAGAATGTGGTCCATCACATGTGATGCAGGACTTGATTTCTGTTTGTACATCCAGCCCTGCCCTGCTGTTTGCTCTTCAAAAGCTACTTCAGTTCTCTGCATTTTCGTTTCTTTCCAGCATGGCCATGTATGTGAATTTTAAACTTTAAGAGACCATGGTTGTGATATAAAAGGTAAATATCTGTAGCCCCTTCTCTTCATCAGTCCTTGAGCTGTGCCTGGAATTTGAGGAGGAAAACCAAACACTTACATGGGTTGAACACCTTTTCTCTAGCACTGGTGGCTTCATCCCAGTGGACAGGTTTAGGTGAGTGGCCATCACAAAATACCTGGGGTAGCTTGTGTAACTACTCCTGTATGCACTAATGTTCATAGGTCTCTAGCAAGCAGAGCTGAGTTCAAGGGAAGACCACCCCAAACCCCTACTTCAAAATCAGAGGTCTGTAGACTCCAGTGCCCTGAATACAGTGCTGCCTTGCTGTGTGTCCTTCCTTTCTGGGCATGTCACTAGCCCTGTAGCAGAGGATACTTGATCCACTTATGAATCAGTTCCTGTCCTGCCAGTTTTCTGCCCAATGTACATACTAAGGCAGACAAACATAGGCCATCTGAGGAGGCAGGGTGGGTGATCAGGAATTTTTGGCTAGGAGTTACTGGAAGGTTTTTAATATCCTAAAAAGCAGAGTTTGTAAAGTTTCCCTCCAAACAGGGACAATGCTGGCAAAGCAGAGATGCTTTTTCTCCTTCAAATGCTTGCAGCTCAGGGGCTGGACAAGTGCTTCTCTGCACAGAGTCTCAGATGTCTGTGCTGATGCTGATGCTCAGTGGCTCTTGCTTGTCTCATTGCTGCAGTGTCTTCAGGCTATTTGGAGATTGTGATAGGCAGCAATATAAGCAAAGCATCCTATTGGTGTGTTTGGTTGTGAAGGTGTGGGGTTTTTTATTTTGAGCTTCAGCTGTCTGGAAGATGGCATCTGTGAAGGGAACCTGGGTGCCTTGTTTTAAACTAGTCAGTGTTAGGACGGACAGGAACATTTAGACTAATCCAGGTTCTGTGCAGGACCTCAAGCTTGGAGCAGAGAGGTAAAACTGGATGTGATGACTTGCTCTAGCCAAGTTCCCACAGGAGATCAGCTCCTTTCTGGGAATACAGTGCTGACCAACCCTGTGAACAGGCACTTCCTCTTCCAAGCAGTTTGTTTGCAAATATTGAATGGATGGAGAGCATTTACACTCACCAGAAACAGTTTGGTCAGCAGGAGATGAGGAGTCCTCCTTCCTCTGCTCTTGCCCCTGGGAGCCTGGGGGTGGGGTGATACTGTCTAATGACTTTAGCAGCTGTACTAAGCTGGAAGCAGCCCTTGACAGCCTACCCTGACCTCTCTGGTGATTCTGTTCTGTAAACCATTTTCTGACCCCTTTTTTTCTAATCTGATTGCATTTTTGAATGTGTGCCTCTGCCAGGGTAAGGAGGTGCTGGCTGCTTTCTTTTTCTGACTGTTCAACTTTCAGCAGTCAAAGGGTTTTGGTATGCCTGAAGCCCTCATTTATGTATCAAGACTTTAACTTACATTTACTGTGCCCAGAAAAGAAGTATGCCACGACATTTCTGAAGCAGTTGCTTCTGAGCTGCAGTTCAAGGCTGCCCTGTACATAGGCTTAAACAATAAGCTATCTGGGACTGATGTTTCTAGACCTGCCTGTTGCTTGAGCATCACCACACCAGCACCACAGCTGAGCTTGGGAGGTTGCTGTATAAAACAAAATGCTTGAATTAATGAGTGTGTTGTAATATTCATGCTGCTGTCTTGTGATGTCTAAATGGCTTTGCTCTCCCTGCTTAGTAACTTACATGGCAAGTATGTTTTTTTCTGCGTTTAAGAGCTTGGAAGCTAATTCTTTATTCTGGAACCAAAGCAGGGTTGTCAATATTCTAGTGCTTGTAGTCATCCTCTGTCACTGGGGAAAATGAGGTTATTCTCCTTTGCCACCTCTGATATACCTACGATTTTGTGACTGTGCAAGAGGATTGAGGCGTGTTCCTGCTTTTCTACTGGGAATATTCATTCTAGCCCTGTGACAGGAAAGATTGTGCTGTGACATTTCCATCGCTTCTGCATTTCATGTACATCCTTGCTTGGTTTTTCTTTGCCCAGATTTGGATGGCAGTGTGCACTTGCCCTGACTTATTAGTGACAAGCTCATTATGAACACTTGAAATATGGCTGTCTGGTAACACTACTTTGCAATGGCTAATTCTGCTGAAGCTTTCCTGGGATGCCTTCGGGCTGGACTGGAGCTGTGCTAGTGGGGATATTTTGCTTGTTGGGATGGAGGAGTTGGTTGGTGGACTGTAATATTTGAGTTGGGAGCAGCTGAATGTCAAACTAAAGTGACCTTCAGTGCATTCATAAAGGCTTACTAAAGTTAGCTAGTAGTAATGTTGCCTTTGGTTCATCATAGAAGTTTTCAGTGTAGTAAGAAATCAGTGACTGTTTTCCAAGCAATGCTGCCTCATTTCATTCTCCTATAGAGGAAAAAGAATCATTAATAAGTGACAGGAACATAAGTGATGTCATGAGGTCATATTCCTCTTAAGCATTCTTCTCTTTAATAGTACCTATCAAATTGCCTCTATGTAGTGTTTCTTTTAAATTGTTTTAAAGGAACATCTCTCCAGATATAAACACAATAAAACTGAACTTCCAATTTGAAATCATCCCTCTGGAGCATATTTTTTCAAGTGCTTTGGACTATATAGTATGTGGTTTGTATTATTTTATTCTATACGTATTTTTTTAGTCCCATTTGCATTGTTTGCCTTAATCTTGGTCAACTGATATTCCAGCAGAGCTAGTTCACTTATGTGGGTTGGGTTTTTTTAACTTTTTAAGGAGACCTCTGAAGTCCAACCACTTTGACTTTTGCATTTATTTGCCTTTTCTTTAGCTGATGTCATGTCTCTGTAGAACAACTCTTCCTCACCCCTAAATTTCTCTGTGCTAGGGGGAAGGGTTATTGCTGTGAATATATCTTCAGATATATTAAATATGTATCTCCAGGGCTGGGTTTTTCCCATCTGCTTCTTTTAAGCATCCTACTGAAGTAAACAGTTTCCCTTTTAAACTTCCTTCCACCTGGCTTGATGTGGAAAAAAATACTACTCTTTTAGTTCTACAGTTCTCTAATCTCTCAAGAAATGGAAGCCCAGAGAGAGGAATTCCCTTGCCCTTCCAAGCCCACTTGCCAGGGCAAAGCCTTCACACAGACAGGGTTGAAAGAGGCCCCATGCGGCTGCCAGGTCAGCATGTGTGGAGACTTTTCTTGTCTCCAAACCACAAGAAGTGTAGTTCAAACAAGAAAAAGTCTGTGTCAGCCCTTGGAAAAACTGTTTATCTGCAGCTGTTTTGACTTCCTATATCCAAAGGGCTGAGAACTTTAAGACCACCTCTAGAAGCAGGAGGGGGAGAACAAGCCTGTCTAGACTTTGTGTTTGGTT
Organism: Psittacus erithacus; assembly: GCA_009867235.2. Lineage (NCBI taxonomy): Eukaryota > Metazoa > Chordata > Aves > Psittaciformes > Psittacidae > Psittacus > Psittacus erithacus. Next base: position 79,576 of record WYDI02031517.1, read on the forward strand.
GCTGTAGGCATGGGATCTGCTCCAGGACTTCTGAGACTGCCCTGTTAGTCTGTCTGCTGGGGAGAGGGTGGGATGTGACCACTGAAACCATGGACTTGAAGACTTAGCTGTCTATAAAAGCAATTTAGCCTCAGAGGAACAGGGCCCATCAATAAGCGTGGAGAAGCCAAGACACAAGCAGTGCTACGTTCAGGTTTGGTGTACAACACAGCCAGGTACTCTTGAACAGTAAACTTTACCATGCCTCTGAAAACTTCAGTTCTGAAATTACAGCTGCCTGCAAGTTCTCTCCTCTTTCACTTCTCATCTAATCCTGCTGTGCTGAGACTTTATACTCGGGCAGATAAATTCTCTGTTTCCACTGCATACCCTGTTTGGAGCCCAGGATGGCAAGCTGAAAAGGAAAAAATTTTACAGAATCCCTGGTTGGAGCCTTTGCTCACTACCTCCCCTGCTTAGGCAGTCACTGCCAGTTTCGGGACCCTGAAACCTGCCCCAAGAAAATGTTTCCAAGGAAAATCTGCTTTTTGTATCAGAATACATAGACTTTCTAATGATTGGGTTTCCTATATCAACCAAATAGGTCACCAGCTCAGCCCTGCTGCAAGAAACTACCTGGAGCCAAGAAGATACAAGGGTATTACTGGGGCCTTCCAATGAGTCCCGTAGTTACCTTGTGGGCTACGTTCCTTGGGGTGTGACTGCTTTAACAAAAAGGAGAGGGGGGCAATTATTTCATAGTTTATTATTTCAGAGTTTGTTTTAAGCAAGTCACTTAAACGGCTTTAAATAAGCTCCAGAAATACTAAGCTTAATGCACAGTGACTGACGTTTGCTGCCCTTTGTTCTCGTTAATCAAGAAACCAATTATACACAAAGGCTTTGGCTCTTGTGATGACTTTCAGGCCTATTTTTCAAAGTAAGCAAAAGACTGATGGTGCATTTTTGTTGTGTCAGATGAGGACAAGATTAATAAAGGATGGAAGAGGGATTTTTTTTCTCCCCAAGCTGCACAGCAAATAAGCAGTTCCAATAATACTTTGGCATAGAATAGAAGCTGTAATCATCAGCAGACATGTTTCAGTTATGACCAGCAACATAACTCGTTGTTCTTGGGTTTTGTGTAAGAAAGAGTTCAGTTTCCCCTCAAACCAATTTCGTGTCATTCTTCAGATTAAGCAAAACCTATAGAAGTAATTGCCTTGCTTGGGAGTTTCATAATACAATCAGATTTAGGGGGTGGCTTGACAGAGGGGTGTATGTAGGCTCTTCTCATCCGTCCCTCAGGCTGGGACATCAGACTTTCCAACATTCTTGACAAAGACTTGACTTATTTTTGTGGTAGAAAGATGTTGGCTCATGGCTGGATTAACTGAAGCAGTTCTGGAAGATGCAGGGGATGAGATGAGCTCTCTTGGAGCTCTGTTTTACTGGCTAGCTTCTCTTTACTATTTTCATTGGCCAGTTCATCTCTTTGTATCTTGATACGGCATGACTTCATCTGAAAGTTTCACATGCAATGGGACATCACTATTTTAAATGAAGCTGCAGTTATATTGGCAATGTAGTCGAGCTTTGACTTGGTGATAATGTCAAGTGTTTCCCAGACCTTGCTTGAGTCCATATCTCTTCTTCCTCCCTGCAATGCAGACACGTGCTGGAAAACCTTAGCCTCTTGCTTTGAAAGTTGTTTTAGTTCTGTTCACAGAACTGCCTCCTGCTGATCTTTTCCTCTCTCCCATTGTGTGCACACACTGTTTCTGGTAAGCATGCTGGTGAATGGCTTCAATGCAAGAATATCTCCTGGTGGCTGGAGGGTAAGGATAATGCTAAGTGCACTTGTGCTGCAGACCTAGCTTCACTTTGCTTCTGTATTAATACAGCTGCCACATGTTTGCTTAAGAATCCACGACTGGTTTGATACTTGGATAAAAGAGAAAATAAGTTGTTGCTCTTTCATGATTAGCAGCAGCTAACACTAGCAGGCACATGTCTGCACTGTTTGACAAGTGTGAGGTAACACCTTCATGATTTGATGTCCAGGTCTTGAGGCACTCCGCTGACTTTCAAACAGTGACGATATGTGCAGGTGAAACGTGTCCTTAAAGGACAGTAGCTCTCAAAGAGTCTTGGTGACTCCATACAGAACCTGGCAATTGGAATAACAGCCCTGAACACACAGTCCTACTCAAACATGAAGGAGATACAGCGTAAATCTCCATGCAGTGGTGAACATAAGATTGGAAGAGCATTCCAGTATTTCACCTGAATCATTGACTTGAACATTGGTAAGTTCATAAATGCACCTTTATCTCTCACATGGGCTTTTGTGGTATTTGGATGTCATTGGAGGCCTCCCTGCATGAGAGAAACCTGAGCTGCTTGAAGAGACTTGACCCATTAATCTTAACTGAGATTCAGCTGGAGGTTCAGGATGACTAATGTGAACTTGAGAAGTTCCATCACTCAAGGCCAGTTTGTTCAGTGCCTTGGAAACCACTGCTAAGAATCTGCATCTCTGGGTGTGGGCAGGGGGAAGACTGCGCACACTGATTCATGGGACACCAGGTGAAGCTTGCTTGTTTGTCTGAAAACAGGATCAGGAATCTGAGACAGTTTCTTTGAGCTTTTGTTCTTAATCTGACTAAAATTCCTTATTGTTACCAAGAAGGGAACTCTCTGCAGAGTATGAAGAACCAAAGTTATGGGACAGCTATATGGTCATGGTGAGTTTGCAAATTATTCCTTTACTTCAAGTGCACCTTGACTGGAAGTGGGATGCTATTTCCATCACCAGGCAAATGGGATAACTAAGCGCTATAGAAAAATCCTCTTTTGCTCCTCCTGAGCACAGCAAGCAGAACTGGTTCCTGTACCAGCTACAAGTTAAATTACACACTTGGCCATTCCAGACGTCTTTAGTGTATTTTTGGAGCTGACTACACACTTCCTGGGCTGTTAGCCTGTTGGTTTTGAAATAAGAAGTGAGCCTCTGCGACTTGGCGTGTGAACCCTTCTACTCAACTGAGAACTGGGAAGTTAAGTATCTCTTTCGCAGAAGTATCCAGGTTTGAGAGCCAGCCACATGAAAGGGTGTTGCTTTTCCTGTACCACCCCAGAGCCTCCCTTGCAAACAATCCAAAACAGAAACCAGTATGCCTCAGTGAGGATGCTATTCACAGAAGGCACACATGGGAACGCAGGGATTGAATGGTTCTGAAAGAAGCTTGCTGACCCTGGTTTAGATTTGGCTCAGGCTGCCAGGAATTGTTATGTAGTGGCATTTGAGGGAAAATGCTGGTGGTTTCAGGGAAACTCTATTACTGACGAGATGTACCCACCCTTTGCAACGCTGTGACAGATGCCAGTGTCGAGACCTCCTTGCATGGTGTCCTGAAGTTGCACAAGGGCATTTTTTCCACCAATTATGTGGAGACACAGCAGAGGCTGAATGCCTGTGCATGCACTTACACTTGGCAAATATGTCTTGGAGACAGTGCAGTGACAGCAATAGAAATAGTGATTGGGCCAGACTCATCTGCACCTTGGTGAAGGCTGCAAGCTGCTGGGTATGCTACTCTGGCTTCTGTAAAATAACAGTGCCAGATCCTTGGTGCATCAGGAGCACCATCTGCTTCAGCTGAAAGCTGGCTAAATTAGTAATTCTTCTCCATATCCCCAGATTGATAATCCTTCCTCTATTTCTTGTCTCTTGTTTAAGCAGACTCCTGGGTGGACTGTTCGACTGGCCTCGGGTAAATTTGGTGGAAACTTAAATGTGTGCAGCAGGGGAGACCTGAAAGGAGGATAACTGAATGCAGGTGGAGATTGGCAACTGACTTCCTGGGTATCATTTATTCTGCTGTGGTTTTTGTTCCTTTCCACTTATCTCCTATACCTTCTGTGGAGGTTCCCATGTAATTAATACTTTTTGATCTTTTGTGATAGCTAAATCCTCTGCTAACTTTACCTGTCAGGAGCAAATTCTGGTCTGAGGAAATGTAACACAGCATGTTCCTCAGTTTAAGGGAATCAAAACCCTGTGTTTCTGAAATTTTGCCTTAACCTCGACAACATGAAGCTGAGGCACATTTCTGTAGCTGTCTCAAAGCTGTGCCTTCATCAGGTCTTGGTGGATGGAGTAGAATTGCACTTATAAGGTAGAGCTCTGGAGGCAGACTGTCCATTGGTACTTAGTGTTTTTCTTGTAAGTTGGCAGGAGAGAGCCTTGATTGCTGTAGTTGAGTCTGACCTAGATTGGTAAAAGCAACCATCACTTAAGAAAGCAGATTTCATGACTGTAGTCACGCCTGTTCAACTGGAGCTGTGGCTGAGGTCAGAACTGCTTATCTTCGGCTTCTGAAGCTGAACAGTAACTCTTTCTGGGGAAAAGTGGACTTATAAAGGCTGCTTTCTGGAGATAGCTGAGTTCTACTAAATGCTTACCTGTGGCCAGTTGACACTTCACACAGACCACTTCCATCAGTGATGTAACAACCATAGAAAGAATGGCGGACAGCAGAACAGTTAATGATGTGAAGTAACTTGAGTACTTTTATTTTAGTGTATCCTCCGGAATGTATCTTGTTACAAGTCCTATGAGTGTTTTTGGAGGGTAGGGAGAAAAAATCTGTTATAAGCCACTGTTTTCTTCCTTCTGAGATTTTAATGTGGGATATAAAAAGAAAGATATAGGAGTGATTCATCCCACAGGCTGCAGTGATAATCTCATGAAGTTTATGTGAGTATTATGTGGCCAGCATCCTTGAAAACGCTCCATGTGTATTAGTTATGGGAGGTGACTTGTGGCCTGAAAGGCAAAGAAACACTAAAATTAGTTTCTTTCTTGACACATGCTACTTGAGTATAATCCTCTGTCATGCACTCTTATCTCTGTTACTTTATTTTTGCTTCCTGTGCTCTATGATGTCTCTGCTAACTTCTGGTATGGAGGAGGAAAATGAGTTGACTATGTGATCATGTTTTCTGTCCATCTTTCTCAGCTCTTTTGCTGCCTTACATTCAGGGATGCCAACACTGAAGCAGTGATTGACTGGACTCATTCAGTTTTGTCAGTGAATGGGCAGCTTTGCTCAAGTTATAAAATAGTTCCTGGTAATCCTAGTTCCTATAACTGGGCTTGATATTTGTGCACACCTTTCCATCTTTCAATATGGGCCATATCAGCTTTTTGTCTTGCTGGATGTGTACAGCTTCATAAACTTGCCTGAAATGATAGAGCATGTGCCTCCTGTCACATGCTCATGGCAGGCTGTTGCATTGGCGTGGCATGTGGTACCCCAAGCCATACAGTTTGATACTGGTGGGCACATAGTTGGACCTAGCTCTGACAGTTCATGAAATGCATAACACAGCAGTAGCCAGGAAGCTCCTGGGTGTGTAGGAGGCTGACCACTGTTACGCAGCTATCCTGTTTTGTTTCTACACTATCCGGGCTGGAAAACTTGGAAGTGGATGCTGGCAGAAGCAAAACCTTCTCACAAGACTCTGTGTTTGGAGAACTGAAGTCACGTTGTGGTGTCTAAATCCATAGTGGAATTTGATGATGTTGATTTAAGGGGTCCAAGAACCGTGTTAGAAGTACATTTTTATTCTAAAAATGTAAAGTGTTGACTAGTTGAGAACTGTTGAGACACTAGTGGAGTCTGTGGAGCAAGTGCTTTCAATTTGTATTTGGATATTTGTCTGTCATCTTCTCTTTCAAAGCCAGTAGTATCTTGCAGGTGGAATTTTGCCCATAAGTGTTCAGAAATTACTGTTTGAAGGCTGGTAGAAGGGAACTGAGAAGCGGAGGACTTTGTGTGTGACCCAATAGGGGCTGAAGACCTGGCAGCAGAGCAAACTCACCATCTCTGCTTAAGTCTGGTTTCTGAAAAGGTGGCAGAGACTGGAAAAGTGCAGTTTCTCATTGAAATGAGAAGCAGGTTTGGGTTGAAGTCTCAGCCTGCCTTCATAAAACTGGAATTTTCAAGCTCTCAATTTGTCACCAAGTTGCCTTTTCCCAGCATCACATCGCTTCTGTGCAGCAGAGGATCCTTGGTGGGCAGCAGTGTTATGAATGCCATCAGTGGTTGCTCCAGTTTACTCTGTGTTGCATTTTGTAGTACGTTTTCATGATGGTTCTCACTCTTTTATTAATTTTCTTTAAGATTCATAGGAATAAGCTGTAAATGTCAAATGGCTCCTGGACTACGCTTAAACAACTACACATGGGTTCAAGATGAAAAATCAGGTTTCCAATCCAGACTTTCCCAAAATAGAAGGAATCTGGGTTGTGTTCTGTCTAGCACTTTTGTTTTGGGTAGGAGGCTTTTGGTCAATGTCAGCCTTGGAGGGGAGGAAAGCTGTCAGATGCCACAGATCCCAAATGCTCTTTGTACAATAGCTACAGCCAGACACTGGAGTGTTTGGTTTCAGCTGAATTCGTGAGCAAATTCTTAATCATGTGATGGCAGCTTCAGGGTTTCCTGCCAAAAAAAAAAAATGGAAAGTAAGCAAATGCTGGTGTGGCCTAATAGGAATGTGCAGAAACAAATAATGTTCCCTAAGGTGCATGCAGGTATCAGAAGGTTAACTTGTGGTCCTGCCTTCCAGCCTCCAAATCCCTACTGAAAACCTGACTTGCCCTTGCAGTTCTAGGGATGCAACCACCTTTTTCCCATCAACTCCTTAATTCTTCTTTCTTTGAAGGGTTTCTACTACTTTAGGCCATAGTAATCCACTTTGAATATCATCATGGATTTGAGGTCTTCCTGTGGAACATGGCAACAGACTTGCTTCTGTCGTTAATGCCTCAAGTTGACTGAACAGCCTGATGGCTGCTTGGGCAGGAGCAGTTCACATATAGATCGGGTCTCCATGTAGCAAAGGGAAGTAATCCCATCTCCCTGAAGCTGAGTGATCTGAAGTGTATCCACATGGACAGTACCTTACTATGAAGTGGTATCTTTTACTGTGGCATGTATCCAAGCCATCGTGGAAAATCCAGGCATTTCTACTGCTGGCTTTGGCATGCCAAGAGTGAAATTCTTGGAGCTCAATGTCTTCTTCCATCTCCTCTTCAAAGCCTGTAAAACAGAAAAACTGTGAGTGGGATAGATATTACTACTGGCTTCTTTCCTGTAACTAGGACATAAAGTATTCTGAAAACAAAATAGAGCCTTTCTCCCCCACCCATCCCATATACCTCTCTACCCGTCAAAACCTAACCACTTGACATAATGGCTTATGGATGAAGTTTCCTTTGTAAAACAAGCTGGGCTCAAGCTGTTCTTCCATGACGCCCTTTTCAAAGCTGCCCAGAAAAGGGTGAGTAGCTGTGTGCTGGCAGCCTCCTCACAGCAGCATTTCTGAACCCAGGGAGAGAATGGGCTGTACCTCAGCTGGATGGTCTGCTTGCAGCAAGTATTACTCGAGCAGCAACCTCCCTTTTCCAGCCTTGCAGGGACCGTGATTATGCTGCTGGACTACACAGCCAGAGAAAAAGCGAGATCCTAATGGAAAACTTCTTGGAAGACTGAAACTACTCCTGCACATCTGTCCTCCTTTGGAAAAGGTATTACGTGCTGAAGTTATGAAATATTGTCGGAGGGGAAAGTGCTCTCTGCTCTCCAAAGATCCAAGAGGATCTTAAATGAACGTACATGGGTCAGCAGCAAATCTCAGGGTGTGAAGAGCCAAATACCATATTCTCCAACTGTGCAGAGAATACGAACACAGTGTTGCCAAAGACAGTAAGTTGATACCTACTTGCGAGGAGTTGATATCTGTGCCCAACCTCATCTAATTTCATATTGATGTGAAAAGCAAAGATTTGCTCAGACTCAGCAGGACTGGCCTCACAGAATGAAGTGGCACATGAAGATATTTAATACATTGTATGACTTTCTGTTGTCCAAGTTTCTGTGCACTTCCAATTAATTTATTATTGTAGATGTTATGTACCCATTTGGAATCCCCCTCTGTTCATATTTAACATTTGATTGTATTGTTAAAGCACTGAGAACATCAGGGGTTTTGGGGAGGGGTTTTGTACTGACTAGCCTAGCTTTGATGTACTTGCCAAACATCTGTGTGCTTTCTATATATTTTCCCCTTGCCTTCAGAAAAAGGATGGTTGCGTTTATTTGTGGATGAAATACTTGCTAGGAATGACTGTAAATCTGAAGAGCTGAAAATTGTCAAGTGAACTTGTAGACAATAGTAATGGAGAGTAAGGAATTAAGCCTGGTATGCAGTCTGGAAAAATTAAAACTCTTTAAGAATCTTTTTTCTGGCATGGAGATATCTAGAGATTAGAAATCCAGGAAACCTGATTTGGAAACTTGAAACTACTGCAAAGGATGACCATTATGGTGAGACTAGCACAAGGTGCTGGAGTTCTTATTGGCCCAGGCTGTAGTGCATGGGCAAGAGCTTGTTCTCTTTCTAAATCTTCTGGTGCCCCATCAAATAGCATCTGATTTAGATGAGCAGTGATATTACTAGTACTCACTGATGTTAAAGTGGACATACTTATTATGCAGATTGAAGATTTACTGCTAAATCCATGAAAAAGCCATGGCATGTAAACCTGAAAGAAAGCTTGGTAAACATGGTTTGATTTTTGCTCTTAACATCTGATTCATTGTTAATTTTCATACTTTCTTGATGGGCCACTTATCAGGTGGCTAAAAGGGTGCTGATATTTAATGAAATAGATAAGGGAAATCCATATTCTATTTTTTATTAACTCATTAGATGATATCATTGTTGTAATTGTGGCTTTAATATTTTTTCTTTCCTTTTAAAACACTTTCAAAAGAAATTTAAAACCACAGAAGGAAACCTTGAGAAACGGGGCTATTTGCAGCCCTGTGTCTCTGGAGGATGCAGACTATCTAGAGAGGTATTGTGGAGTGGCAGCAGCTTGATTCCAGATGCATATCGTGGTTGAAGTATTAGACTTTGAGGCAGGGGCTTGACTTGGACATGCTGTATCTGTAGGTCTGTGTAGATTCCTCAAAGCACTTGTGACACTGATGGCCAAGGGCTGCCTTTGCTTGCAGCTAGTGCTTTGTACATCCAGCCTCTTACTGACCATTTCATCGTGATTCACAGTAAGGATGATTTTGGCATGTTTTCTGTGCTGGGATTTAGATAATCTGAGTGAGAATATCAGGCCTTCAGGAGTGTTTCACAAGTCTCATTCCCAGGGATCTCCATCCGTCAGCTTGAGGTACTGCTGGAAGTGCTGTATCAGTGCTCTAGGGATGAGTGTCACTGGTGCCTGCAGTGTGGTGCTCAGCAAGCATTGGTTCAGCCAAGGAATGTGCCCTTAACATAGCCAGGGTGCCCCAGATGTATTTCATGTATTGGTACAAAGAAGAGCTGTCTAATCTGCTGTGGGTCTCTCCAGCCATGCATGTGTTTGGCTTGGACGCTGTCGTCCCTGCTCTCAGAGCTGGAGTGTGTGTTGGCAGCAGGGAATCATCGCAGAGTGATTCTGAGCGCAGAGTCAAACCAAAGTTCATCTTGTTCTTTTCCTTCAAACTTGCAGCTTGCTTGAGCGGGCAGGGGGTGCGTCAGCTGCTTTGCTTTTTGGTGTTTTTAATCAATACCTCATCTCTGCTGTAAGAAGTCTTTTGCTAGATGTGAATGAGAAGTCATGCTCCTGAGACTTCTGGCTTTGGTTAAAGACAAGGCTCGTGCTTGCAAAGTAGGACTCTATGGATCTTGTTTTAAATGGGATAGCTACAGGCACAGAAACAGTGATCTGGAGTCACATTTCAGTCACTTTTCTGCATTTTTATTTTGGTTTAAAAAATAAATAAATAAAACCCACTGAGGTAGTCTACCCTGGCAGTGCTTCTCAGAAGCCAAAGACCAAAAATAAGTCTTAAGACCCAGTGCAGCACTTAACTGTGCCGCTATGAGACTTATATACCCTAAGGTATGCCAGCAGTGCTTGAAGGCAGGGCTGTCAGTATCCTTTATTCTTGACTTCTGTTACTGCTTGCTAACTTTGCAGCTGGATAGGATTACCAGCATTTTATCAAAGGAATGGTGGGTTCTGTCAGATGAGAAGTCCCATGAACTCCAGCCTGAAAACACACCCTGACCTTACCCCAGTGCTTGGAGTAGGTAGGCAGACTGTATTTTGTATTTTCTTGTATGTTTGGGCTGGAAGTGGCTTCTGTAACTTCCCCCCTAGTTGCAAAGACTTCATCTCACTTTTTTCTTACTTGCTATGCAATACCTGTGTCCCTTACACACCCTCATTTAGTTTGTAGAGGAAGCAAATGCATTGTTCATGCTTCGCTGTATTGAAACCTTTGCAGCTAATTTCTAGAACCCCATCTGGAGAAGCTGCTCTGCTTCACTGGCATTGGCTCAGGATTTGAAAACTGAGCTGTGAATAAATAAGTGTAGGCTCATCCAAGGGCCTGAGACATAGCTGGAAGGAAAAAGCAAGTGAGGCTGGGAGTGACAGCACAAAGCTGTGCTGAGTTAAAGACCTCATAGCACTGCATTACAGGCATCACCCTTGGTGAAAGGTACAAGTGGCTCCTCGCAGGTGGGTTTTTTATCTCTTAAAGATGTTGCTCACTCCTTGGCTGTGGTCCTCAGCAGAGCAAAGTGCTTAAGCCTGCGCTTGACCAGAACATGCAGCTTGGAGGATTTCACTGTTTTCCTGCAAAATACCTTTAGTGAATAGGAGACTATGGCCTAGTCGGATAACCCAGATCAAAAAGACAGTTTCCAATTTTTATAAATAAGAAAACTGCAGTGTGAACCTTTTTACAGTTGTAAAAATAGAGATGGAAATGGCATGAAAGATGAGTAACTTCATTCCTTTGCGGTGGTGGTAGAGCAGTGCTGACAAGCACCAGAACTGCCTCTGGACAGGGGACAGGCCAGAAATAAAGGGGCAGTCTCTGCTTGAAGACAGATTCAGCTTCTTCTGACTCCCATGTTGTAGGGGCTGCCCTGCTGATGGACAGGCAAACATGGTAAGAAAGCAAAGCCAACTGGTTGATGGTTTTCCCCATTCTGTTTTCTCCAGAAAAGAGATACCAGGAAGGGTATCTGTTTTTCCATAAAAAGGGGTGTGGGTGTGAGGTTCCTGCATATCCTGGCAAAAGAAGCAGGGGGAGATATCTCCTGGAAGCCAGTCTTAGCCATGCTGACATCTGTGAGTCACATCAGCAAATGTGTCAGATGTCATACTGAGCTCTAAGGTTACGTTAATGAGCATTACTTTCTCCTTAGAGATCAGGACTTCAAAGAAACAAATGTGAGCAAAATTGACTAATTGCTTCTTGCAGTGGGAGGGGGCTCTTGAGGTCCCCTCCCTCTGTCACACCTTATTCATTGCATCCAAATAGAAGCAGATCACAGCCTGTCATACGGTCAGATATTCTCAGGCTTTAAAAGAATTGATGTTTTATTCAAGCTAGAAAACCAGTCAGGAAGTCAAACCATACTTTTGAAACTTCAGTGGTTGTGATGCTCAAAGCTTTGGCTTGGTCACTCTGACCTTACTGGCTGATGCAATAGGCTGACAGAAATATCTGAGATTTTGGCTGGATCATCCTGCTCAAATGGCAGGGAAGAACTGGAAAAACAAAATCAAAATCTGACTAGTCAAATGTTGCAAATTTTTCCACCTTCCTGTCACCTTAATCTTCCACAACTATCTTAGGAAAGCAGGTTAGGTGTCTGTATGATAATTCCTCAGATATTGGTGGCTAGTGACTGTGTTTCTGGAATAGCCTTCATACTATAGCTTCAGCTATGGAAAAAGCTATGTTCCTGAAAATGAGTAGTCTTGTAAAGGTTATTAGGCACAACATTGGTGAGCCAGGTGATGCAGCATTAATGGCCTTCGAGAGGGTAGATCAGATTTTGAATCTCCTTTTGAATCTTCATCTTCCTGCAGTTTCAAGTGTGGACTAGCAAGTAGGGACATAGCTTATCATTGAGATAATACATGCTGGCAGATGACCTATAAATCTAACATTTGTAGGACAGAAGTTTAAGCCCTTAATTTTAGCACCATGTAAAGCTGACTTCCAGATCTTATTAAACTAGTTTCTATTATTGTCTGGCATCTGGATGGATTTGTTCATTAGCAAGGCAGATTGGGAAGACTTTATTTTAAGAATTAATAAGTTGATACTGTGTAATTAATACCAAGAATTATCATGAACTGCTGCAAGTATAGTGTGTGGCCATTGCCAAAATAAAAACATCAAGAAGCTTGTTTTGTGGTCCCAGCCCATACTATGAGTGTTGGTACCAGCCAACCCCATTCACCGACTTGCATCAGCAACTGGTGACAAATAGGTCAGTCAAAGAAAGCATGATCTCCATGAAAAAGGCTTATAAGCACAGAAGAGCCATGCTATATTTTATGGGATTGAGGAACATAAGGAGGCAGTTTTGAGCCTTCAGGAAGTGTCAGTTACTATCTAAGAAGGTTGACCAAGAAATTCATCAAGGGACTGGTGTGCCAGGAAGGTGGCTCCTGATGCCTGAATTTGAGGGTCTCTGCGTAAGTTAAAGGGTATTTGGAAGTGATGTTTGTCCTTCCTCAAAACATGAAGTCTCGGTTACCTTCTGCAGACTGTATTGCATGATGTTTTGTTGAACTGGAATCTCAGAATGTGGGGTGTGTGTTGAAGGAGCCTATGCAAACAAGGAAGATTGGGGTTAGACCTATCTGAAATGTAATGGGAAATCCCCTTCCTCAGTAGGGATTTAGCAGCCACAGGAGTATGTATTTTCTACCCAGGTTGAGTTTTTTCCACTCTGTAATCCTTGCCTGCAGCTTTTACGAGGGAAGCATGCCAAGGAAACTTCAATTCATTAGTCATCCTAAAATATGCTAGTAGTCCAGTTGGTCTTGCTGGAGGTTTGCTGTTGCATATACTTCACATTAGTATTGCAGTGAACTCCAACTTACCCTTCCAAATGTGCACACATCAGTCACTATATTGGATGTTTTAATAAATTTTCAGGCCTCATAAGCTTTTTGTTAAATTCTAGCATTCCAACATTGTAATTAGCATGTCAGCTAACAGGCTTATCCAACAACTTTTTTACTATCCAGGCTCTTTAACATCGCAAGAACCATGCTTTTAGGATCTCTGTTTGTTTTTTATGGCAGTGCCTAAGGCCCAGCTGAGATCAGGGTCCTGTTGTGCTAGACATTTAGGCTTTGTCTCCAGAGAATGGAAGCCTACATAAGAGCAGACAAAGGAAACAGTGTCTGAATTTTGGGTGGTGGGGGAGAGGAAAGGAAATAAATAAGTCTTGAAAACTGGGGAGGGAAAAACTTCTCCCATGAAAAGAAATGGTCTTGTTCTCAGTTCTCTTGTGGAGAACTCCCCAAAGCTAGGTCAGCTCCCCAGCAGCAGGACCATCCTCTTTCTCAGCTTGCAGTGAATGTGCAGCCTCTGTGCTACATCACTAATCCTTCCCAAAATAAGGAGATATCAATGCCTTTTGGGGGAAGAGATGTTATCAATTTGCCAAGAGTGAGATCCTGAAAAGTACAAGGATACAAAATGCCTGAACTCAAGGTTTTTTATGATGTTAGCGTCAGAGTAATTGTGGAATAGCAGTTACCCATGCAAAGAAAGGAGATGTATGGAAAATGCAGCACTTGCAGCAGAGTATGGCCATAGGTAGTTACAGGCAGTCCAGTATGTCTTCTTTTGGTAGCCCTGTATTGTGGAGAGGGAAGAGTTTAGTCTTGCATGCAGTCATAGGGTAAGCTTAAGTGACTCCCTGTTGAAAAGATAAACACTATGCCTCTATATCATCTAACTGGTTTAGGTAATCCCTTACTGTGCTGCTTATTTATTTTAAATGGTGTTGTATTGTATAATGCATGTGTGTTTGTAATGGAGGGTCTGCAAATCTTAGCTTTTTGCCCAAGGACAGCATTACTCTTGCCCTTATTTCATGGTTGGTTTATTCCTAATGGAAAGGAATAAGCCTCACAATGATAAATTTCTCTTGTGAAGTGTGTGGAGATTGACAGTTCTTCTGCATATCACATCATTAATTTGCCTTACTAACCTTTATTTAACATCAGAAGATCAGCCTCTCTGATTATTGCCAGCAGATCTGTGCTTGGTGTCTGCTCTGACTTTGATTAAGCTTGAAGAGACAGAAAGGAGGGTCAAAAAATGAAAATGTTTAAATATTGGGACTTTGACTTATTGCATGCTTAATGGTGCCTTCCTGGAAGCTGACTGGCAAGAGGTTGCCAGCAACACAGCCCTTCTCTATGATGAATGTATTAATAGGGGTGTTGCTGTTGATGTTCCTGTAGTGCAAGACCTACCCACTGAGGTGTTTCTAGTCTCTCAAGGCAGAGCAATTCTCTGCTGAGTCTAGGCTGCCTTTCCAGTCTGTAAGGAACACCAAAGGCCAAATATCAGTCTTCAAAGTCAATGTCCCAGGTGAGATAACCAAGCAAGCTGAAGGGAAATCACGTGCTTACTACCGAGTAGTGAAAACCCTGCAAAGATGCCTTGGCAAAGTGTGTAGCCTTTGTATCCAGAGGCTAAGCCAGAATGAGTAGAAACAAATGCTTGGTTGCCTGACTATGTGCAGAGTATTTTCTGCAATGTAAGAGAAGTGCATTTTTGCTGAGGCATCTTACCAGGGGTTTTTGTCTCAATAGCTTTCCTGTATTCACCTTCTTCTAATTCTGCTGATGCACCTTTTTGTTAGAGCTGATGGAATCACATACCCCAGTAATTCCTGTTTGCTTTTCTGAAGTCTATGTGGATGAGCTTAGTTATCACCTTCCTAAAGGTGACTGTCCCCTTCTGTTTCCAACTGCCCAGTCTGGGTCGTCTTCTTGTCTGGGTCTCCATGACAGATAAAAATAAAAGGCAAATCTTTTTGCCCTTTTTCCCCCCTTCTTTCAGTTTTCCATAATTTGCTCAAAATGGAGCCAGTTCAGCTTCCTGCTGAACAAAATACAGTAACAAGTCTAAGCTTCTGACTTTTAGAGAAGCCTGGAAAAATTCTTCAAAAATACTGAATTGGGTTTGTAATCTTCTGGGGAATGTCAGTGGTACTACTTGCCCATGTATGTCCTTGTTCAATACAATGTAGTTCATTAATTGGTAGCCCGTTAATGCACTGGCTGCTCTCGTAGCCTGCTATTCATCACTCTGGTACTCATTTCCGAAGCTGTCATTTCCTGCAGCCGTGTGCAGGCAGCTCTTTGAGGCTCAGCTCCCAGGGTCACTGCAGAAACACAGTTTGAATGGAGCTTAGAAGAAAAGCAGTGAAGGGTGTCAGAGGGAGAGCAGAGCGTTCGGTTTGGCTTACATCCGTATTTGTGATAACATACCATCTGGGCTACAATCTTGCCAGATCTAGCTAATAAATAGAGCTGGACAGGAGTTGTATTTGGACAGCAGAGCTTCAAGGAACAGCCGGGTTGTAGAAATGGCAACTGTGCAACAGTTATCTGAGTGCTGCAGAGAGATGTTGCTTTGCACACTGCGCTGGACACTGTCAAACTGAGGTGTCTCCATTCCTTTAGCAGGAGTATTGTGGTTCAGAAGGATCCCATAAAAGCTGTTTGTAAAAGGCAGTGTTTTTTATCTGGTGACTCAACTATGCTTCAGACTGAAATATATCACTGTTCGGTTGCTTTATCCTCTGATTGGGGCTGGATATAGTATAGTCTTTGTTCCTTGCTTCAGGCTCTTGTCCAGTGTTGCTTTGTTCTGCCCTGAGATAACCGAAGTCTGCTTTGGAGATGGCAGATATACTTTTCACTGAAATACAGAATTCATGTATGGCTTGACTGTAGCACCTGGAATGTTATTTGGTACTCTGCTAGGATTGTTCCTAGTCCACAGAGTCTCTTCTTCCTGAGTGTATGTGGCTTTCCCAGTAAGCCGCATAGGATTTCCCCATGAGCAACTGACTCTGTTCTCTACAGACTTCAGAATAAGAAATTAAAACAAAAGCAACTTTTGTCAATCTGTGCAGGAAGCAAATATTGGCTATTCTCTGCTGCCTGTGAAAGCAGTTTCCTATCAGCTGGGGCTGGGGGTCTGTAACTCTTTTAAACCACTAGGAAGTAATTTGTAATCTTTGGACAAGATTACTGTGAGGCCCATTTGAAAGCTTATTCATGTTTTCCTAAAGAAAGCTTGGACACAGAATGTGTTTGCTTTAAGATTAAGTCCTGTGAATGTAAAGGAAATTACTTGTGAGCTTGACTGTTGCACCCTGTTGGCTGACCACAGAAAACACAACCCCACAACTGGTAATGACTAATAGAGTCTCCGTTGGCTCCTTGGGCTGAGGTCCCTATGCCCTGTGGGTGGAAAACTATCTGTTTGCATGCCTCTACTGTAATCAGTTGTTCACGGCTCTGGAAAATCTGCTGCAGGAGTTGGCTGTTTTGGCACAGCCTTGCTGAAGGCAATGGGTTTGCCCACCTCTATATACTCTGCACTGTGTGCTAGAGTCCTCCTCTGTCCATGCCCCAGCCAAACTCGCTTGTGGTTTGGAGCTCTTGTAAATTACTGATTTATGTAAACATGGTACCTATAGTATCACTTTGGCAGGTTCACTAAAACCTCAGATCTATAGGTTTCAGCTTTTAAATGATGGACTGCTGGGAAGAAGGTGGGCTTTAAAGATGATAGGAGATGGATTTATTACTTAACTTTCCAGCTTGAGCTACATCTTTCTAACTATAGAAACACAGAAGGAGAGAGAGAACAGAAGTCCCTTTGGAAGTAGAAGATTAAAGATTCTGGGCTATGCCATATGAACTTACATGAGCAGGGAAACTCTACTGAGTCATTAGTAGAAGTCAGTACCTTCACTGCTCAGCTTTTGAGACCTACTGGAGTAAAGAAAACTTTGAGGTAAGGAAAGGAAGAAAAGAAGATACTGTCCGGTACCATGTTTTGCCCATAGAGATTTAGTGTACTTTTATACTGGCTGTTAACTGTGTGTGCCCTCTAGCAATCTTACATTGCCTTGTGATTACTAAAATCACAAAGACTTCATCCTTGAAGGATGCATGTAAATCTGTGGCTTTCCAAGAGAAACAAAATTGCAAGAGGAGGTGAAAATTCATGCATAGTTCTGTGACCAGAGCTGGAGGTTGCACAGGAAATCCTGTTTCCAAGCAGATCTGATGAAAAAAGGAAAATCTGTATCAGTAAACAGGTATTTTCTGAGTAATAACAGTTGGTACTGTGGGTTGGATGGCGGGACCATGTTGGCAAGTCAGCAACCTTTTGAAAGCCATTGGGTTATGGGTGGACCTAGTTTTACTCCAATTACTGTACAGTACTCGGCATTCAGAGGCTAGCAGCTGCATCCAGGCTGCTTGCACAATATCGTGTGCCCACCTAAAGATAGCTTTGTTCCTTGTCATGATTGATGAGATATTTCCTCTGAGTAAACTCCCTCTCTTAGTTTCTTTTGTTCTGGCTGTAAGCCACAAACATGTTGGGCTATGTGGAATGCAAGCTTGCATTGCACAGGCAATTTCAATGTTAGGTGTTCTCGAAATCAAGTAAAGCAGGAAGGGAAAGATTATTTTAAATTTATGTTTAGAAGGCATTCAAATGTTTGAGACTTGGCAAACATTTTTTTTATTATTATTTTTTTTTCTCAGCTTTTTGGCTGCTGACTGGCCTGTAGAACCAGCAGACTTCATTGCTTTGTAGATCCTCTCATTTCAGTGGTATGGGGATGCTGGCCAGCACCTTGGGCATGTCAGCTGAGTGTATTTTAGAGTTGGCCATGGGCAGGCTTAGCAAGTGATGCTTCCCTCTGCTTCTGTTGTGGGGACTCCAGGCTTCTAGACAGTTTAGAAGTAGCTGATGACCCGGAGTGTGATGGGACTTGATCTGGGATTTACAGGCGATGTCCAAGACTTTTCCATAACTGATAATGTAATACGTAGTGCATTTACTCCCTTCCTTTAAGGACATAACTTGTGTAATTTGTACTGGATTCTATGATGGCTTTGTGGATGTATATGCCAAATCTTGAAAATGTGTTTGGCAAATTCCTTCATTCCAGCTGTGTCAATATGTAAATCTGTGGTCCTTATTTTTAAAGAGGGAGGGAAAACCCCTGGGTAACAATTGGGCCATAGCAAATAGCTGCAGATACAGCACTCGGAGTTTGTAACTGTCAGTTTGTGTTATCAGAACTCAAAGATAAACTGTGCTTTACTTAAAACAACTCCCTACACACATAAACAAGAAGTCACAACTGTAATAAGAGATAAATGTATTAAGTAATTTGCCAAATGTGTACCTCTGGAAAGCTTGTCACCTACTAGCTTGAATACATGCAGCAATGTGGTATCTCCTAGCTGTCTAATACTCTGAATATGCATCGTCTCTACTAGTGATCTAACCCATAAAGTATTAGAGCTGAGTTGTATATTATCCAGTTTTCTCTTTTCCCATGAACTTTTCCCATGTTCCGAGCGCTTCTACTTTTTCCAGAAGTACGAGGAAACATGGTTTCAATCCCAGTAGAAGACTAGGGTTATATGTACTTGAATGCAGAGGTCAGGGTGTGAATTTCCACGTATATATGTGTGTGTTTTTGCATATAATGTGATGTGAAACCAATCCAAGCAAGCTAGATGTATAAGCGGGAATCTGAGATGCACTTTGGGACTCTGTATCAAGCACTTATGTACACACCTAGTCAGCTGCTTTTGGTCCAGGAAAAAACTGTGTGACAGCAATAACCAGGATATTTATTAACATCTAGTGAGCCCTGAGTGCCAGTGAGCCCTGCAAACACAGGAACTGGAGTACAGCAGCAAAGACATATGCTAACAGCGCAGCTGAGTAGTCTCCATCTGCAAATGCCACAAGATAACTAGTAGTGGTGAAAGAGGACAACAGACTGGGAGGGTTTAGGGTAGCAAATCTAAAACCATATAGACTTGAAACCACTAGTCACCTTAGTAGCTAGTTATTGCAGGAAAGAACTCTTATTCTTCCCCCATATGTTACAGTACCCAAACTCTGGGATTCACTTCTACTTTCCTTGAACTCAGTAACACCCAAAGCATTCCAACGAATGTGATTCCCTGTGCTGTTGCTGAATCCTGAGTATTTGCAGATCAGAGAACAGCAAACCATGGTCTCAACTCTGCCTTTGTTCCAACTTTTAGCTCCATAAGGCAAAAGGCTGTTAATAGCCAAAAAAATATCGAGTCCAGCCTTCTTAAAGTCCCCACCTTCTGCTCTCCGTTTTGTCTCTCACCTCAGGGAGGCCTCAAGTGTTGTTTCCATCACCAAGTTAAGCAAAACCTGCTGCAGCCTGTACTCTGATGAGAACACAGTTCTGCTTTCAGACCCTCCCTAAGGAGGGAAAGAAAAGTGTTTCCAGGGGCACTGCATGTGTGCTTTGTGTTGTCAGGGTTCCTAAGTGATGCAATTAAGGTTTGGTTGCTGTTATGTTTTCGTACGTATTCTTGTAGATTTTAGTTGAACACTGGAACAAGGCACAGGAGTGTGCAGTCTCTCTCCCTTACTTTTGCAATGTGTTCTTTCTTCACTAAATAATAAAAGCATTGCTCCAGTTTAAGTATGGAGGGTAGCTTGCTGAGCAGAATGTAGCCTGTAGTGTTTGTAATTCTTTATTCAGCTTTTAATACTATGGTAGAAAACCTGTTCCATAATTCTTATAGAAGCTCTAGTTTCCTATGCTGGGCTACTATGAAAGGAGTGCCAGGTATGACCTTCTCTCACATGAAAAAGTGAACAACTTTGCCCTGTCACAGTGCTGTGGGGCTCTTGAGGTGTTTCATCAGCAAATTAAAAAACCTCTTGGAGTTCAGCACTAGAGGTGGTGAGTTTTATTCCTGAGTTCCTTAAGCTGCACTCAGTACCTGGAGTGCAACCGCAGTAGTTGCAAGCAGGATAGCAAGCGTCACTCCTGACTGTGAGAGCAATCAGGCATAGTCATTTGGGCTTTCAACACTTTGCAAAATGAGGCTCCCATGGGAAGTGGGGTTGTGCATGCAAACTGTGCTCCTAGCATATACCTTTAGGATGTGAACTGACTAGAATGATCATAAAACATGGTTGAGCTAGAATCCTAGTATGTGGCCCAATCTGCTTTGGGTATGGCACATAAAAGGCTGTGAACCTGTGCTGTGGCTCTTAATTGTGTTAAAGTAGGATGTCTGCCACAAGCACATTTTTCTTCCTTGAGGATGTCTTTGTTTCAGCCCCGCTTCCATCTTTAAAATGAGGCAAATGTTGCTTCATGGTTGAGTGGTGGCTGCAGTGAAGTCTGCAGTGCACACAGGCTTGGAAATGTTCTGTGTCCAAAGATGAAAGCTGCCGTTAATATTTCACCAACTTGAATAATTCATCCTGAGATGACAGCCTTGGTCTGCTGCGCAGTGACTCACACACAGACTTCTGTAGCCCAAGCTGTAGTCCGCTGCGCTCTAGGAAGATCTGTTGCGTATATCTCCATATGTAAAAGAAAGAAGTCTCTTCTGTGAGTCTAAGGACAAAACGCTCAGAAATCAGACACTGGCCTTCATATGGATTCAAAGTTTTCAACCCAGCACCTTTGCCAAGTGTGTCGGACTGAAAGATCCTTTTACAGAGAGCAGAGCCAGCATGTACAGTGGTAGTGTCTAACAGTATACGGACACTGTAGCGTATTTTTAGGAAGTGGGTGTGAGAATATGCTTACTGCAGATAATCCCTCTTGCAAAATGCTACTTCTGGGGCCTTTATATTTCTGCTTATGCATGTTCTTTGGAGGTCTGTCCGAGCCAATTTTGACTGATTTCCTTATGTGTATCAAATGTACATGTACTGTGTGGGAATAGCTCTAGAGGGGTGGAAAAAGCAAGTGCCTTTATCTGCATAGCAATACACTTACCTTAGCTGTTTTTTAATGAAGCAGGGCACATGTCTGAAGGAAAGTAATAAGCTGTTGGCATGAAAAGTTCTGTGTGCCAGGTCTGGAAGTGACCTGATTGCATCTGGTACTGCTTTGTAGGACAATTTAAGTTGTTGGATGAAAATAACCCTCAAGAGTTAGTTCCAAGGCAGAAGGACTTAAAAGGGAGCAGCTCCCCAAAGTCCAAAGAGCACATCAAATGTACCAGGCTGCTGCTTGAGTGGGGTTTTTCCAAGACTCTTGAGAGGTGAAGTATTGTTTAAGTATTTGTTTAGAAGAACGGGTAGTCCACTCATGCAGGAGAGATTCCTGATCACTTTTGCAGTGTTGCTATCTTTCTTGTTTACTTTAGTTAAGCTCATAAATTGACAAAGTCTATAGAGAAATTAGTGGCTGAAAGGAGAATTAGAAACCAATGTCCAGCATGATCATGCTTTTTCATTTTAAGTGATTTGTACCTTCTTATGATTAGGTAGGCTTCAACCTAGCTAGGTTTCCTGTTGGTGTGGAGAAAGGGGCAATATTGAAGCACGTATGGGTGAGGATGTGTGTAAACTTGCCTAAAAGACAGTCCTTTAACTATGTTCCAGTAGTTTTCTATGGTGCAGGTTGTGGATAACACTTACCTTAAGTCTTTCGCTTTTTTGAAAGCCTTTTGGTGAGAGGACTGAATACAATTAAAAGCAAGAATATGATTTTAGAATTGTAGTATTTTAGTCATCTATTCACTCTTGTGACCAATCTTTTTGTCATGCATATGTATATGTGAAAAGTGGAAACTTTTGACTCTTGCTAACTGTTGTAGCTCTATACTGAAAATAATACCTGAGGGTTATTGGAGTCTAGGTGGATTCTGAGTATAGAGGCATCTTGGTTATTGCAGCTAGGGATGCTGACAGCTGTGAACCAAAGGGTCAACAAATGTAGGAAGAAAATTGTATTTCTACCTTAAAAAATCATATTATTGGATTAGTATTAAGGCAGGATTTGGAGTAATGTAGCAAAGCTCAAGCTGACCTTGGTCTTCACACAGTGGCTGCAATTTCTTCTGTGCCTTCTGTGAGACTCAAAGGTCCTTTGAATCTTCATCAGGGATGGGGGCTGATGAGTCTCGGTCTAGACATCCGTGCCACACCAGTTTTAGAGTTGCATTTTGATGCCCGAGAGGTAAGGGCATCTGTAAGGGTTAACACAAGCTGTAAAGCACTGCCTAATTTTTACAGATGGTGTGAGTGCAAGAGTGAACCTCAGACTGGCTTGGCATTGCACAGAGATAACTTTACATAATTCTCTGCAGATGTTGTTGCAGAATGGTTTTAATAATGGATTGTAAAGTTGAGCTCAATTCCAGCACAGAGGGAGAACTCCAAATAAATGCAATGTTTTGTTCACTGTTTCAAAAGCAACTTTCCTAACAACATTTCTGTGATGCTCTGGATTGGGAAAGATGGCAGGGGAGGGGACAAGAGATTGTTTGCTTAGGAAGTCAGGATTATAATGGCACAAACTAAGGCCAGTCTGTCTGCAAACTGTGAACCCCTATGAACTTGGGGGTGGGGGAGGAGGAGAAAGAGTGGTGGGACCAAATGACAGCTACCCTAGTCCTTCTGAAGAGGGGATGGTGCAGAGCAAGTACTTCATGATCAGCTAGGGAGAGTTCTGCAGTTTGCTGGTGTCATGCACAGACTGCATTGTGGAACCTGTCTGTGCTTCAGCCATTTTCTGCTAGGAGTTTAATTCTTGCACTATGTTTTAATTTCCTGGTTTAGATATGCCATCATAATTAAGGTTTTTGCCTCATAGGGTGTGAGCTACCTCTGCAATCTCTGCTCGGCCACTCTAAGACCATGAACATCTTGCTTGTGAGCATCATCCGTTTTTGACTTTGCTGCTGCCAGGAGAGTTGCTGGAAGTTTTTCAGGCTTCTCAGTTGTTCAGGCTGTTTAAGTCAAACACACTTTGTGTGTGTGTGTGTGTGGACATGCCATTCAGTGAGCTGCATTAAAGTCTTTCTTTTGTCTTTCTGAGATGCAAGCTTGAAATGGGAGAAGAGAATTCAAAAGCAGAGACTGGTTTTCTCTGAATCTGGACAGATGCTGCTAATTTCACAGTAGCTGAGGAGGTTTCTCAGATATACTTTACCCTTGCACATAGTTTATAAAGGGAATCTTTAGAAACAAGTGATAACTTTCATGAGCTCTGTGGTGATAAGGAGTTTCAATCTTAGTGAAGGCTTGAAGAATCAAAGCAGCTTAAAACCTCACTTAGACTGTTACATGCTCTGTCTGCACATTGCAATGGATTTGGTTGGGTTACTTGACTATAACCTACCTCAAATGTGACTTGACTTCCAGCCGGTATGTGGGAGCTTGTTCTTAAGATCAGTGGAGTTGGGAGGTTTCCTTGCTAAGGCTTTTTAGAAGCAGTGGGAAGATACATGTATGCATGCTTAGAGGCAGTGGTGAGGGGTTCCCTTTTAGCAGGCAGCCCTGTTTAGATGGTTTGGATGGAGACTCAGGTACACTATGGCCCCAAACATAAGACCTTAAACTCAGCTCTGAGGCCATGGTGCAGCTGAGTGAGCCAAGCCAGAGGAGGTGTATTGTGAAATGGGCTAGCACTGTGTCACAAGTCTGGGCGATCCAGGCCTCCAAAGACGTTTTTACCATGGTTTGAATTTGGCCTGAGCACACGTTCTTAAGTGTAGGCAAGTTCTCTTTGTGCAATTGTGCTTAATTTCTTTCTGAGGAAGAGTTTACATAAACTATTCCAGTCTGATTTATATCAGCTGAAAGCCAACTTCTCACATTTTGTGCCAAATTATGAGTGTGCGTTAAACTGTGTTTGCTACGCATGTCGATACATTGCTAGTAAAATAAGGAACAACCATGGAGATGTGTGTTTGAAATGGTCTGGCATATCCTGCATTTTCACTGCTGCGGGCTTCATGGCAGGAGAATCCACCTCCTGCTGAGGGGGAATAACTAAATTTAACTTTCCAACCATGAGCCTTGTGAAGCAAAGTTTCCAAACCTCTACTGGGCCAGAAAATGGAGAGCAGTGTCTGGGTTTTGAGAGTAAATAAATAGAGCTACCTTGCAGCTGTGTGGTGGCAAGTGAGGGGTTTGTTGCTTGGGGCACATTGTCTCTCAGCCATGCACCCCAGAAAGGAGAGAGTTTGTAACTACTGATTTCTGGTAAAATCTTCCATGACAGTATTTGGAATGAACTTCGGTGACTTTTAGCATGAACACTTGAGCATTGTTGGGGTATTTTTTGTCTTCAAAGAAAGTTACATGTTGGCAGAGTCCAGTGAAGCCTCCTTCCCCTTTGTTGAGCCCAGGGCTGTGGCCTCCTGGCTGTGGCTGTCACACAGCTTGGGGCTTTGCCCCACCATAAATTAACTATGGTTTGTGCCCCATGTATTTACAGACCAAGCTGGCTTGTCCTTGCTGCAGGCTTGGGAGTCTCCATTGAAATTTGTTGGGTTTATGACAGCCATCACGGTCTGTAAACTGCTTTGAGGTGCATGTTTAGAAACGCTGTTTTTCTCAGCTCCCTTTGGGGAGGCTGAAAGATGGGTGTTGAACAATAGTTTGCATTGTCCTGACAAAGCAACTTGCATTTTTGGGGGAGACTGGGAGATTGTAGAAAACAACAGAAATGGTTTACCTGCTTGGCTTTCTATTGTCCTGTATCTTAACCCTGACCTTATCTGAATGGAGCAGAATCTAGTTATGCTCATATCTGAGGGCAGCAAGTTCTTGGATGAGTGCGTCTACATCAAAACCAGTGGAGGATTCAATAAATCAATGTAGCCAGCAAGAAAAGAGGCAAGGATTGTTACGGTTGGGATGCATTTACCCTAAAGATGGCTCACCTATAATTTTATCCACATATGTGACCTAAACATTAATTGCACAGAGTTGGTAAATACTGAAGGTTTTTGTCGATAGTGGTAGAAGCTTGGATGTTCAGGCGGGAAAGAAAATAGCAGGTGCTTATGGCCTGAAGTCACATTTCAGTTAGCTTTTCTCTTGTATTTCTGTCCTGCACAGTATTTCCCAGCTTCCCAGGGAATTGAATTCAGGTCATGTTTGTTAAACAACAGCTGTGGTGAAAAGCGCTCTAGAAGCACTTCTTTTGTATCCTGTTTTGAAATATGTGCCCTTCTACTAAACTTTTGCCTATTTCTATCTTTTGACTTCTGTGACCTCATCCATATACGTACAAAGTGTTTTGATACTGTAGATGTCCATGTTGCGTGACTTGCTTTGAGAAATTGGAGAACTCAAATCAGAGCTTTTATGGATAGACTTCAGGTTTCTTAAAATGAACTCAGTGTTTGCTGCATCGTACCCTTTTTTCACATGAGGCCTGCCTGCACATTCATTTACTGCTGTGAAAGTATCTCATAGAAATTGTATAATAGAACTATACCCCCTCTCTAGGGGGGTTAGAATACTTAAATACTTAAAGCTGCTGACTCTGTGCTGCCTTTTCTGCAGCATCCTGCTGTTCTTATTCCTCTCAATGTTGAATGAGCAACTTTCTTTACTTCTTTTTGTAGGTTGGTGGTTTGTGAGCACAGCAGAGGAGCAGGGCTGGGTCCCTGCTACGTACCTGGAATCCCAAAATGGAACCAGAGATGACTCTGACATCAACACATCCAAACTTGGGGAAGGTATGGAAAGCTTTTTGTTGTCAAGTGGAAACTGCTATTGCTTGCTTTCTGCTTTTTTCCCCATAGGAAAACTCTGAAAACTCTTGCTGCCACTTGTGGCTGTTCATTTAGTGCAATAACCTCTTCTCTTATATCAGTAAAATTGCTGCAGAAGAAATTGAAGTACCATGCCTATAATCCCTTTGTGACCAGCTTAGGCTGTCAGTGTGGCTAAAGGTTCAAAAGCTGAAATGGTGCTCATTTTAATACCCTTTAAAAATAACACATACAACTTATGTGCAAGTTCAAGCAGTATGTTCTGGTAAAGGTCTCGGACTTTCATGTCTGTGGAAGGAGAGAACTTGCATGGCTTGTTTGCAGAAACTATACAAGTGAAAGCTTTTAACTGGAAAAAGATGCTTGATAGAGCCACAGGCCATTGAAAGAATGAGTTTTAACTTGAATGGCTGCTTCTCATGACTGTATTTTTAATTAATCTTTGAAGCTGGTTTCACTGCTGTTTGCTGTGGTCTATGATTGTGTGGAAAGGTAATTTTATTTGGTGTGGTCTCATTCTGGTAGAACTGAGATGCCATTTGTCATGTATATGCATTTAGCTGTGCTGGTTTTTGGCTAAAGATGCTAAACTCAGGTTCCAGAAATGGAATAGTACAACCTCACATGTTCCTCTGTTCCATTATGAAAGACTAACCACATCTTAATAGACTTCTCATGTAGCAACTGTGTACAAAGGACACTTTTATTATTATTTTCTCCATTCTAATGAATGTCTTGCTAAATTTCTAGGTGCTCTTGATGTGATGCTTATGTAAAATGTATGTGAAAACTCAGCTGACCTTTCCTTACAGGCAGGAGGATTAGAGATGTGTAGGGGTGGCCATCTGTCCATTAAGATAGCACACAGGCAAAACATAACTTTGTGCTGGGCCCCAGGGGTGACATCTGTGGCTTATTGAAATCTTTGGCTGTGTAGCTCATTTTTCCCTACTCAAGGCTACCCGTATCCTGGGTCACTTAGGGTTTAGAGACAGACTGGCTGTAGACTGGTAGGCAAGTAACCAGTCTGGTATGATGCAACGTCTTAGCAGATGCAGAAGCAGTTAGTAAAATTTCCCTGTTAGTAAAGAACAAAAGCTTACTGCTCTTTTCTGAAAGAGCTGAAGAATACCCTGTCTGTTGGTTTGTAGCTTCCTCCCTTTTCCTGACTCTTAAATATGATGTATGCTTGACAGCCTTACTGCTTTCATTTCAAACTCTCCTCTGGCTTTCATGTTGCCCTCAGGAGCATACTCTGCGCAGGCCTGTTGCCACACAGCAGTCTTTCCTGGGTAATAGAAAATCCATGAGGTGTTCCTTACCTTTTTCCTCATGGTCCCCTTTAATCCATTATACTGCTGTCCTCAGCTATGGTCAGCAGTCCTGCTCCTTTCCTTGCTCCAAATCCAGATATGCTGAAACCTGAGACTGTTCTTCCCTTTCTGTTTAGTTCCATCTCAGTGACAAATGTAATTGCATTACCTCCATAGCTGCTTTGATGTGCCCCAACTTTCACTTGCTTTTCTGTAACTTTGTTTTCTGTTATTAACCACATAAGCTGAGACTTCTTTTGTTCTTTGTTGTGTATCCTGTCCCTGTCCCCCACAGTTCTTTACTTGGGCCGCTTTTCTCCTCTACTAATAGTTACTTTGTAAGAGAGGAAAGAACATCTTGGATTCACCCTCTTTAAAGGAAAGCTTATAAAAGTGTACATACTTACACAGAAAACCCGCCAGGAGATAGGGCCTCCAATATAACTGAGGAGGAAGGCACTTTCAGTGCATTAAGTGCCCTAGCCTGTGCATTTAGAGTTCATACAAGTTTCAGAGTGACTCCTGGAGATGTTGACTTCCTGCAGCTGTGCAGTCTATGCTCTGCCTACTTTGAAAGGGTAGGAACACTAATGCAGGGAGCTTTCTGTATCAGCCTCTTGGCCCTCTGCATTTGCAGCAGACCTGGAACAAGTCCACAAGCCAGGCAGACTCAAGAGGTCAGCTCTGCTGTGGCAGCCCCTTGTAAAGATAAGGAGGTGCTGAATGCAACTTACTAATAATGCTGCATCTGCATAGCAGTAATATTTCCATGTGTGTCTGTTTGAATAGTCTGTTCCCTTAGAAAGACAAAAGTGTTTCCTCCCTGCGCTGGAGCCTGCATAACATCTTTTGTCAGGAGGAGGGTAGACAGTCAACTGCTACCTGGGCCTGTGTTTAGACCAGCACTGTCTTACAAGGCTTGGAAAACATTCAGAACGCAATCTAAAGAAACATTTGCAGCCACAAGAGCTCTTAAAGTAAACATCTTAAAATGGTCTCTGCAAAGGTTTAGATGCTTGTTGATAAATAACCTCTCTGGTGACTACCTCTAATATGATCAACTAGGTCCAAGCCTGAGGTCAAGTGGCAAAACTCAGTATTGTTGAGGAGAAAAAACCTGACTCATAAAAAAGCATCATGATATAACAGGGCTATCATGGGGGGCAGTCATATGTTTTGAGGAGGAGAGTGTGTGGTGGATCTGTGTGACCCACTGTGTCCAAGGGGTGCTCCTGGATGGCTGAATCCTCCAAAATCCTCGTGTGAGCAAGAAGCTGTGGGTGACTGCTTTGTGTTGACAGCTGAAGCAAGTCCTACCCCTTCCACACCTATCCTGCAAGCCTTTAAGTTTGATATCTTTCATTTCTTCCATTCTTCTATAGAAACCTCCTAATAGAGGCAGCCTTATCATGAACTTAGCTTTAACTTCTCTCACTGCTATAATCTGTATGTCTAGTGAGGTGTCTTATGTTGCCTCTTGTGTAGCATGTGTGTAACTGGCAGTCTAATGTCCTGTTGATTTAGAGAAAGCCACCCGCTTAAAGCAATTGGCAAGAAAAACTCTACCAGTAGGGAGTGAAGAAAGCTCATGTTCTGTGCCACCAGGGGCTTCCAAGAGGATCACTGATTTCCCATTAAAAACAGTGATCTATAAGCTTGAAGTCCAGCTCCTCTGAAAATTTGTGATTTTTCTGTGGTGCACAAGGCATCAAAGGGGAAGTACAGAGTACTGCAAACAAGACATTGGGTCTGTTCAACAGCGCTCACCACACCTCCAGTTCACTGGGGAAGGTTTAAGCCTTAAAACACAGGAGAAAATGAGGAGAGTGAGCAGGGTGCAGAGTCTGGCTGTAACCCCCTGACAGATACAAAGGGCAGAAAGACAAAAGCCCCTTCTGGGGAAATTACTCATTTTTTTACTTGTTCAGCTGATCATTCCCAAATCAAATATTTTTTCTGGGCCAGATTGTCCACAGAACATGATTGTAGAAGACAGTGGTGTCTGCTTTCATGGGTGCACATAAGCAGAATTGAGTGATTATTGATGTCAGAGTTTACAGTTTCCCAGTATCACTAGCAAAACAGTCATGTTTGCACCTTTGTGATAGCTGAAGTGTAGTACTTCACATTGCTTTGGAGCAGCACCAAGCACCCTTGCAGTAGTTGCCAAATTAGCATGGAAGCCCACGAATGGAAAAAAGGAAGGGTTTGTCTGTGTTTCTGTGACAGTCCAATGCTTCCTGTGTTGTTCACACCTTCACAAGAATAAGAAGGAGCTGAATACAGTTCTATGTATGTAATCCAGGAAAAAGTGGTGTCCTCTGTGCACAGCTGCTGTCAATGCCATTTCCATAGGTGTCTTGTCTTTGTTTATAATTTAAGTATAAATTATTGCGTCAGTGTGTAACTAATTCTCAGTTCTGGCTTGTTAGCTTCTTGAGCCTGCTCAGTAATTGCAAGGTTAGGTTTTTCCTTCTATTTGTAATCAATATATTAGAAGTTTGGATTGTGACAATTAGCTGTGGCAGTGATAGAGTCATGTTATAAACAAGGAGACATCAGACACTTTCCACCTGCCTTCTTTTTCTGAGTGCTCCTGTTACAAGTGAACTCACACGAGACAGGCTGCCTTTTTTTTTGTTATCATTTATCCCCTAGATTTTGTTTATAATTTAATACTTTGCTTAGAGATGGTTAGAGCCCTGTTTTGGTTTGATGTCATACACTATAGACTGAAATCTCCAAAGATCATGTACCCTAACTAGGAGATGCAACAGCAGTGATGTTGATCCAACCTCCTTGGACAAGTAGTCTAAGTTGTACAGCTTGTTTTGGGGCGTGTGCATGTTTTGGCTTTTGGGGTTTGTTTTGTTTTGGTTTTTGTTTGTTTGGTTTTTTTTTTAAGGAAAGCCATAACAAGAGTGGCAATTTATGGCAGTTCTAGGTTGTTTGTTGCTCAGGCTCAAGAATCTAACTTGTTCCACTATACTATATAAACTAAACCAAATTGTCTGCATGCCACCTAACTCATTCCTGTTAACAAGACCAGTGGTTGCAAATGCCATGTTTTATTTTTATTCCTCACCTTCCCGTCATTTTTTTCCTTTTTTTGTTTTTATTTTTTCATTCCATGTTCCAAACTAGTTTCTAAGCGACGCAAGGCTCACCTGAGACGCCTGGACCGGCGATGGACACTGGGCGGGATAGTCAACAGGCAGCAGAGTCGAGGTGAATTAATAGCTTCCTATGGCACCAGCCCCTAAGGGTGCACCAAAAGCCATGCTGCAGCTTTGGCTGTGGTGTACCAGGGTCTGCATCTTCGGCACTCAGGTAGAGACAGGCCAAAGCTCCAGAGATCATATGTGGGTTTTGTACATGACAGCATGAGGGTGTCTTGGAACCAGGGTTAGGCACCCCAAGAGCTTGAGGCTGATAATCAAAGGTACCTCTGCAGTCTGACTCCTTGTGCTGCTTGGGGAAGCTCGCATCTGTTGTGTTTTAACTTTGGGCATATTTGTACTCAGTCTTTCCTACCTCAATAAGAGCAAGTGATATTTCAGGGCTATTAAAATGAGAAGAATGCCAAAAGCCATGGTCAGAGATGTGTGCATTGGAAGAGTGCTTGGAGTGGAAAGATGAGAATCATTCCAGTTTCAGCTTGCTCTTCCTTGCAAGCAGTGCTTGGTACTAAAGACAGACTCCTTCAGTACTTTTGGGAGCTTTTGGTGTCAGTCCCAGGTGTTTAAAATACCACCAACAGCAGTATCAGTTAGCTTTGCTGATCTGACACTGCCTTTGGAGGGGGGAGCACTTTGTGTTCTGAAGCTGTGGTTGGGTGAAGTCTGAGGTATCTTCCAACCCAAGCACTTCTCCAGTGCATGTGAATCAGCTCCCAAGAGCAACTGTACCCCTTTCTGTCCCCTTCTCTTGCAAGATTGTCCAGATGTGGTATTCCTTGCACTTCAAAATGGGAAGAGGCGGGGGGAGGCACAATTTTCACTTCTGTAACTTTCAGCCAGCCTTATTGAGGGGATGGAACCAAATGTAACCACAAGAGAAGCTTCTAGGTTGAGGAAAAGGTGCCTTTTCCTGCTAAGGAGACAATGTACTTTAAAAGGAGCAAATTTATCTTCTCCTGGATTGGGTGGTGGTTCTTTTTGTAGACTTGTGTGTGTTGAGCACCTACAACTTCTCAGTGACCTTTTACCTTTGCTTCAAAATATGGTTAAGGTAATCAAAATAACGAGGGTGTTCTTCCTACTGGAGATCCTGCAGCACTGGAACTACCCTCTGAAGACAAAAGAACCTGTGCTTGTTTCTGTACCACAGCAGTTTGGGAGCTACTTATTTTGCATTGTCAAACTCTGCCAGATACTTCCAGGCAAATTAACTGGGATCCTTTCTGAGAATCAGTTTTCTAAACAGCTTGTTTACTAGTTTAAACAAATATGTCCTTCATATTCATACATTACTGCAAACAAAGCTCCAGAAGATATTAAGACTGCATGATCAGTCCTGTGGCATATATGGTCTTGAGGTAAAACTTGAGGACCTAAATTGCACTCCCAGATTTTATCTTTTGCACTTTTATGCCCACCGTTTGTGGGCTTCAGCTCCAGAACTGCCCTCTGACAGTGTCTTCTCTGGCAGCCTTCCCCACCACAGGATCCCCTAATCTCTTCCATCCCTGGCTTTTTCTTGTTCCATAACAGTTTCTTCCCTATTAGGCTCAAGCAATGCTGGGGTTTTGAGTGTATTGGAGAACATGTGCTTTATCTCAAACTGAATCTCAGCACTTGAACTTGGCACAAACTGCAGTATCTCAAGGTCTGGGGCACCCTCCATGGCTGAGCTGCTTCTATAAGCTCTCTCCAATGCATTTCAGCCACAGCTAGCCAAGCTGGCTAAAAATAGCCTGGTTAATGTAATCTGAAATAGTAGGTTAGGGAGCTTTTAAAACAAAAAAAAGCAGGCTGTTTGGAAATAAAGGAAGTGATTTGAATACTTGGGGACAGGTTGGAGACAGTGGCTGTGTCATCTGACATAGCTGCAGTCTGTACAGACATTTATGCCTTCCAAAATGCAGTTGTTGAAAGTACAAGTCTCTCTGGGTGTCCAGCTTGCTGTTCTCTAAAAGAACACAGTTTATATGAGGTCAGGAGAGATTCTTTCTCCCTTCTTGCCCTCATCCGAACCCAAAAGACTTCCTAACAAGGCCAAATTTGGGTGGGTTTGCACTGAAATGACAGAATGCATGAAGTGTACACACACCCCCCACCAACCTTCGAGCCCCTGCTCCAAAGCCCAGAAGAACTAGAAGAGCTGCTCAAACAGGAGCTTGCCAGAATTGTTTGATGCAGGCAGAACAGCTTCTCCTTTCCCACTTGGCCTCTTTCTTGGAAATAAATTCAATTAAATATTTTGGCTGCAATTCTCCCCACCCAGTGATATGCTGCTTCAGATAGTCCCTGCTGTTGGGTTAGCTCCAAGAGGTCACTGGAGTTTAAAAGCAAGCTGTAAAGGATGCTTCCCTTCGTATTTATGCTTGGCTTCCACTATTAAAGTGTTTTTACCAACTAAGTCTATGATAAAATCACTTAAAAGTGAGAACTGAAGGAATTATGTGTTGTTTCTGAAGACCAGGGTTTTCTAAGTGACTTGGATATTAAAAACACTGGGAAAGCCCGAGTGTGGAAAGGAAGGGTGCTTTCTTCCCTGTTGCAGACTGCATAATGGGGGAGAATTATCAAGGATAACGTATTTATCTCTACCCTTTCCAAAGCCATTTGAAGAGGCTGAGCATCCCTGAACTTCAGATATTTGACAGAAACTTTACTGGGTCCATGAATAAGAAGCATGAAGGGCAAATTATTGAATATCACGGTAGTGCTCCTTCTTAAAGCTGAAAAATGTCTGCAAAGAGAACAGCTGTAGTCTGTTTTTACAAAGAGAAACAGATGGCATTTGTTGCTAAACTTTTCTCTTTAAAATGGTCCATGGTGTACCCAGATCTAAGAGATTACATTGGTTTATGTTTCTTGTGTAGCTGCAGAGCTTGTTTCTTTTACATGTTAAATGTTTTAAAATGTGGTACATTTTCTAAACTTTTGTCTATACATTACAAAACTCCAGTAATACAAATACGGATTGTAAGGAGAAGTCTGAACCTTTGTAGTTTCCCTCAGTCCTGACGTTTGTCAGACCTGAAAGCTGCAGAGTTCATGTTCTCTTGTGCTGGGTAAAATCGTAATTCTACACATGCATTTATTTGGAACTTCTCCTGGAAGACAATTTAGGATTGTTTACAGGCTAATTTAATGAGAAGTCATTTATGCTATTCAATTTTGATTGGGAAAAGAGGGGGTTTACATGCCTGTTTTATATGCCAGTTATCTGACATAAGTTATTGCTTTGGTTTTATCCCCAACACTTTCAACTGGAGCTGTTACAATGCAGGAAAGTACTTTAAAGTTAGTCATATCAACAGTATAGTGACATATGGGCTGTATTGCTGCCAAATGAGCCTGTTATTCAAGAGTAGCTGCTAGCACAGAAAATAAGCTATTCAATGGAAGAGTTAAAGTGTAAACTTGGAAACTATAGATCTTTCTCCTACTTGTGTACCTTATGGAGAGAGGGAGCTTGATGGGAGGAGATGGGGCATAGAGGGAGATCAGTCATGTAACCCAATAGTCTTTGATACTTGAACCCCATCTTGAGTTGGTCTTGATACTTGAACCCCATCTCCTACCCTGGCTGAGTTGTTCTGCAACCAGTTTTCTAGCTCTGGCAAGAGCCCTTGATCAGTACTGGTGATACAGCCTGGCTGGTGTGCTTCCGCATCCCACCAGAGCTGCTCTGCCCTCTTTGGCAGCCCCCTCATTACCCACAGAACTTCTCCCTTTGTTTCCACTGTTTTTTGCCGCTTCTTGACCCTGGTGAAGTGTTTGTCATTTGCAGCACAAGGCTCCTTTGCCGTGCATAAATCAAACCAGCATAGAGCGGCTTCAGACTTGGTTTGTTCTTTTTAGTTTTTCATCTGGGTGTTTTTTTTTCCTTCCTCTGTGCTCCAAGGAAAGTAGTAAATGTTTATTGCCCCTTGCTGCTTGAAGAAAGAGCGTGCGCAGTACAGAACTGTTTAGCAGAAATGTCATTATTGTTCTTTTCTATCTGTTGGCGCAAGGTTTTCTGTTGTTTAAAACAAAAAAGAGGGTGAGGGGCCTGCGGATGAGGAACAAAGGCTGAAGAGCTCCTGTCTGCAGATGAACACATTTGATAACTGTGGACAGTTATTTTCTCTGTTGTGTATTTAGACAAGTAAAACAAAGTCCATGTTGAATTAATGCATCGCTTTCTGGAACAGCGAGACTTTTTCCAGAAGCAGGTCTGACAAAGGGGGGGGGGGTGGAGTGGAGCAGTGGGGGAGGGCGAGTGCAGACTGCTGACTGAGGGGAAAGTATTTTGAAAGAGAATTCTTCTGTGGTTTGGAAGACGTAGGTTTGGGGCTGTTGCATTTTGCTGAGAAATCATTAATTGGCTAATTTCAAACCCAATTCCCCCCTATCCCCCACTCCCACTGGCATATGGAACAAGGATGGGGTCACAGAAAGTTGGGGGCATGTACAGACACCAGCTGAGCGAAGGAAATTACTCCCTGACTTGGTTGGCTCCTGAAGTGCTGCAGATAACTTCCACACTTCTTTATGGAGGCAGAAAAGAGCAAGCTTATAAAATATAGGTGAAAGAGAGGTATGTGAAGCAGGGCGCTCATAACTTGGAAACAGAAACGTATGAGCACTGGCCATTTGCCTGGGAGAGATGAGACTGATTATGCAGGGCTGGAAACGTGCATGGTATTTTAGCTGCTCAAAGGCAAGGTTCCTGTCCCAAGCAGTTTACAGCCTAAACAAAGAAAAGGAGATCTGTGCATCAAAGGAACCTGGGCAAGGGGCAATTTGGCATGCATCTTATTATGACCAAAATGTTTTTCACAGTGGAAAGTGATATTTATTTGGTATTTTTAAAAGCTTTTAGAGAAAGGCTAAACCCAGGCTTGTTTGGTAAGGCAGGAAGTCAGGGTAGGTAAGGCTTATTTTAGAAAGCACTTGAGAGTTTCAGGTTATTTGGTACCATGGAGAAGGGAGCCTGCTTAGGTTCATGAGGCATCATAAGAAAGGTATGGGGCTGTGTGAGAAAAGATGGAAGGATTTGGAGGAGTGGGAAATACAAAGGGAGCGGAACATGTGAGAGCATGTACCTGGATATTAAAGCAAGGCACAACACACAAGCTTGAAAATTTGAATTGGGACAACTGAATTGATGTACACTTGGTAGGAACCTGGCTGAAGTACCAAAGTACCTAGTAAAGACCAAAGTCTGGCTGCTATGCCAAGAGTCTTTGGTGAGAGCAGTGTGCTTTGCTCCTTTGAGAAAGGAGAAAAGAAGGCAGGAGGTGACTGCAGTAGCTGTACAGAAGAAGTTGATGAGCCAGATCAGGGCTCTGGTGGTGAGGAGCAGCACTGATAGAGGGTTTTGAAGGTGTTGAGGAAAGGAACCGTTACCTTGGTGATAGACTAGGAGGAATCTGAAATAAGCAGTGCCAAGGGAATCAGGAAGATTTGGAAGGAGCTACTGAAGCTCTACGTTACAACACAAGCAGTAAAACCATAGGTCTGCTTTCCTTGACCTGACAGTAAGTATAAATCCAGACAGCCAGGGGAAAGACCAAGTTGCCTTCTGAAGACATCTCATCACTTTAATGTATAGTATGTGTGTGCGTAAGCACACGTGTAAAGTCTGAAATTCTCTTTTGACAGATGGGAAGCTGACAATTTTGGTGTCTTGCTCTGTCAAAGAGTTAGGTACAGTTTCTTCAGGACTGGACAAAGTCTCATCATAAATGTTGTGAGGCTTTTCCTATGGGAGAAGTGTCCTAACACATCACCTGATACGGAAAACGCCATGTTCAATCCTTAAAAATTCTTTGAGATTCCCCTTTTACTAGTAGACAGAAATACATCAGGTGAAACAAAAGAAAACCTATTTGGTTACTATGCTGCGTAAAGGCAGTGTGAAGGAGTGGACCCATCTGTTGGCTCTTTAGTTACAAGCTGCAGTCTTACACAAAAGGGAAAACCACAAAGCTCTGTTATGGTCTGCCATTATCCAGAAATAAATGTCATTGACATCAATTCCTACTAAAATGTAACAAGTTAAATATGGCATCTCTAGTTTTTTCTGCAACCAGTATGTTGCAGCATGGCTATTAACAGGCTGGGTGAGACAGAAGTAGTATTTCACTCCCCAGGGTCTGCAAAGGTGACATTTTACTACTTGATAAGCATTGCCAAGGTGCCTACAGGTAATCTTGCTCTGATGTAAATCATGTGATGGTTTAAGAGCTGTATTACAAATCCTATTTATGCAAAAAGTTGCACTTTATTAAGCTGCATCTTAAAATAGGTGGGAAATGATGTGTGAGCGTACTTAAACTGTGCTAACCTGGGTTTAGATCAAGTTTCATTGGGGTTGCCTTGACTCTGTTTCCAGCAGTCTCAGAAATAAGCCTCTTTCCTCAAAATTAAGTGAAGCTGCATTGAAACTGGCTTGACTTAATATGGAGAGGAGTTTTACTCGGAGTTTGTGGTGCCACCACTAAAAGAACCATTCCCAGCATCTCCCCTTCTCCTTTATGCTCACGCAGATCTGCAGTGAAGCAAACCAGACTTAGAGTCATCCTGACTTTTCCTTGGCCAAGCTGGCTTCAGGTCCATCTCATGGAAGAGCCATGAACTGAGCAGGGAGATGTGGTGGGTGCAAGGCAAGATGAAGGAAGGAAAGGGAAATGGGCTGTTGCGAGGACATGGGAACTGTGCTTTGCTGTCCGCACTGTTTTCCCAGTGATCCACCAGGATCTGTCTCTATGGCACCAGCCCTCTACTCTTTCTCTTCAGGAGACTTCAGGTAGAAGCAGAGTAAAATAGAAGCCTGCCTTTATCTGAGGAGGAGAAAAGGAAGAAGTAGGAAGAAGTAGAAAGATTGACAGGAAAGTGAGGCTTTAGAATAGCTAGTGCACTGATTATTTGGGCTGCTGGGGTGTCTGGGAGGGCTGGACAGATCACAGCTAGAAGTGCCTGAGTTGGGTAGCCCAAACAGTGCAGAAGTTCTTATTGTGCATGTTTTAAATAGTTTCTGTGTCTGGGTAGGAGGGAGAATGACATGTACTAATCCTTCCTTTCTAAGCTAAGTGGGTTGAAGTTGGAAAACACATGATGTGACAGATTGTATCCTTTGCCAAACAGACTTTGCTTCTTCATGTGTACCTTGTTCAGATTTACCAGTGCAGCTGAATTTCCAATAGAGGTACCTCCTTCAGTTTAGCTGGGGAGGTATCTTTGACCTGCAAAATCATGGTAAAAAGGAGTATAAGTGAAGTTAGCCAATTGAGCCATTAACAGATCTCCTGGTGTCAGGTGCTAGAAACAAAGGTGCCTTTATGCTATTTCTGTATTGAAGGGTAGTAGAACTCTCATCTCATTATTTCCCAGGTGTAGCCTTTTGGCTGATGTATGTGCTTTGTAACATATAGTAAAGTTTATTCTGCCCACTTGACCTCAGTGGTGAAGTTGATGTAATAGAAGCTGCAGCCGGGGAATACAAATTATGCTTTTGTTTGCCCTTTTTTTTTTTTTTTCCACTCCTTTGGTAATTTTTAAGTCAAAATTTAATGAATCAAAATTAAACATTTCTGTATTCTCTGTAGATCTGGGCATACAACTTTGATGGTAGGTCTGGGATGGTTCAGTGACTTGTGTCTTATACCATTGCTTGTCATTGTATCTGGATGAAACCATCATGAAAGTTCAGATTTGTCAGTGTAATTCAGAGCAGTGTTTTTCTACTGACTGATGCTCTCCTGATTCTCTCATGAAGTCATTTGTCTCTGTTACCTCTTTCTAGTAACTTTATGTATCAGTTATGAAGTGTCAAATATCTTCTCCAAAAGACTGGGCCAGTAATCTGATATGCTGAATGCTGCATCAGTCGTCTTAAGTAACACAGCCATTGAAAGCTCCACTGCTCCCTTCAGCAAATTGTGGTGTATATAGAAATATATATATATTTTTTTTGGTGTATGTATATATTAAAAAAAAGATCTTGGGGTATATATAAAAAAAGTCTTGGTGTATATAGAAAGACTATCTCACTGGCTAGAGATAGTCTTTGAGAAACAAAGCTGAATCACCCTTTGATTGCAAGGAGGCCCATATCTCCATAATACTGTTTAAGTTACAAACCTCATGTGTGTTTGTGGTATCCAGTACACTACTGAAAGACGCCAAACATGTGTAATCTTGGAAATGGCTGTAATTTTTGCTGTGAAAGCACTTTGCAAGGGGAAACTATAATGGTGGCTTCCCTGTTTTGATCTGTAGGCTTAAAAATAGAACTGCTAAGCAAAAACATTGTAGGACCCTCTCTTTTCTAAATGGATTTTTAACACTTTTGGTTGTCTTTGATTCATGGGAAAACTTCTCCCTTCCCTTCCTACTTCCATGCAGCCCTTCCTCCATATAGGGAGAACTCACCTCAAGGGCTTTCCTCTCAAGAAGATTTCCTCTTTTCCTGTGACTTTGAAGCCAGGTTTCATTAGCCAGGTCCTGATAGTGCTAATTACAAACTAGCTGGAATTCCTTATCAGTGATAGACAGTTAAAGCAGCCCTCTTAGGGGTGAGCAGGAGAGAGTATTTTCCTCTTGGAGGCAAAGGTTTTGACATGTCTTACCCCATCTGAATTGTAAGGATCCAAATGTGACCATCAAGGGAAGCTGACTTCAGAGATGTAGCTTTGCTGAATTTTCTGCTATCGGATGCTCTGTCAACATTCCCCCTCACCCTTTCTGAGGTATTATTTCTTACTTTCTTTCAGTAATGGTTTGCTTTTCTCTTTAAACTTTCTATGCATTGCCCTGCAACAGAATGCAGTTGAGCCACAGAGCCAAACAGATGGTTGGGTCTGCTTCACTCTCTCCAAAAGAGTGTTTGCCTCAAGCTGCTGCAACCTTTTCATAGCTCCTTTGTCCTGCAGTGATCAGGAGCTCTGGATTTACTTAATTTCCTGCCTGTTCCTGTGCCCGGACAACCCGCTATTTGTTCCTGGCAGTGCCTTGTTGTGACTGCCAGTAGAAAGTGCTAGGAAGGCTGGTTAGGGTGCACTTTATTGCTTGCCTTCCCTCCCTTTGATCTAGCTGCAGAAACTCATGCTGTTACATGCACTGTGGCTTGGGTTCAGGAGAGGGGCTTGGTAACTCTTTTCATGTCTGCTGCTGTAGAGCAAGGCTGGTAATTCATGTTTTCAGTGCCATTTGTAATCTTTCAAACTAATGGAGGAGAAGGTTGACCTTGAGAGTGATGGAAATGCTGCAGTAGATGATTCCTGGTGTGTGGAGGAAGATGCTAACGAAGTGTCTGTTCTGTTTTGCTCATTGGCTTGCTCTCAGGAAGTCTGCTCTCCCCTGCCTGACTGGGAATGGGGGCAAATGCTGCAGATGAATAGAGATGTTGAGTTTTTAGCTTAGATACTATACTCGAAATCTAGCCTGTGCTTTTGAAGTGTGTGTGTTAGTTCTGGTCCTTGTTTACCACTGCCACAAATCTATTTCTCTGGAGTGAAGTCTAGCAAAAGTATGTCTGCAAAACACTTCAGAACCCATGAGTACAAATGCTGTATGGTCTCCTGTCAAATGCAAAATGTCTTTATTCTTTTATCACGTTTTTAATGCTGTTTCAAGCTCATTGCTGTAGACCTGTGCTGTTTGGGAGGTGCCAGGAGAGCAGTGTGATGGGCCAGCCCCTCTGAGTTGGGGAGGATCAGTCCTTCTCGGGATGCAGGGCTAAGGTTTCAGTAACACAATGCTTTCTGCAGCCATGTGCGTATTCAAAGAGCCAACTGGCTGGAGCTCCCGCGGTGACGCTTGGCTGATTTGGCAGCTGGGTTGATTCTGTCAAGTTACAGTATGGGAGTTAAGTCCAGTTTCAAATCCTCTCTCTTACCCGCTCGAGGAACTTGGAGAGGGGGGAAGCTCTCAGGGGACTTTGTGTCATTATTGGCATGGAAACACTTTGTGATTACCAGCAGCAGGGTAGTGGCAAGGGGCTGATTATCTATCATGTCGTCAGCATAAATAATCAGTGGGCCCCTGAGCAGGGCTCCGCCTTTTGTAAAGGCTCCACGTAATCACTGCATAACAGTTTAAAAACAAGCAGAGCAGAAAAACAGCTGTACCAATTCTGACCCTAACTGATGTTGCCTTTTCTTCCCTCACTAGAAGAGAAATATGTCACTATCCAGCCGTACGCCAGCCAGGGGAAG
The DNA here is from genome assembly GCA_009867235.2 of Psittacus erithacus. Lineage (NCBI taxonomy): Eukaryota > Metazoa > Chordata > Aves > Psittaciformes > Psittacidae > Psittacus > Psittacus erithacus. The sequence continues at coordinate 119,942 of WYDI02031517.1, forward strand.
GATGAGATTGGGTTCGAGAAAGGGGTCACCGTGGAGGTCATCCAAAAGAACCTGGAAGGATGGTGGTACATAAGGTAAAGAAGCTGTGCAGCCAGGCTGCTGCAGAAACTGTGACAATGAGCTTTTCTGATCCTTCACTTAGTGCTTAAATAATTCTGTAGCTAGGCAAGGAAGCCCAAATTGTTCATAATGCCTCTTGAAGATACGTAAAAAAAAAAAAGGCTATGATGATACAATGGTGGTTAAAGTAACACTACAGTGTCTGTGAAAGCTGTGAACCATTCCAGTGGGGAAATTCCTGAACTTGTAGATTATTTTCTTTCCTTCAAGTTAAAAGCCGGTATCTGAGTTAAGATCAGCGAGACCTATCAAAGCTTTCTTTTCTATGTAGTTTTAATGTGTTTCCAGTATAAGAGTTATTCTGTAACATGTTTAAATCTATTGATAGCAATGCTGAAAGGCTGATTGTGATCTCTTGAGCTGTCTGGGGGAGGTAGTGCTGTTTTCAGGGATGGAAGAGATCAGTCTGCTGGCTATAGCCCTTGTCCAGACTTATTGGTGGTCTCAAATAATTTGCCTGACTTCTGCCTGTCCACCTTAGATATTCCCAATGTACAGAGATTAGATTCTGAGGGCAGGTGAAATTATCATTGTGTATCAAACTTTGTCATGTCTTTGAAACAGCAGTCATAGAAGATAATTGTGACTTAAGAATCCCTCTTTTAAGTGCTTATGGGGAGGATGTCGGTTAGCTATGTCTTAGTAATATAAGGTCAGGATGAGTACTTACTGAGAGCTTTCTTCATGTAGGCATACACAATACTTAAGATTTAGTGCTTTTTCTTGATTCTGCCCCTTGTTTTGTATCTGTATGTGAATCTGCCAGTGCTGTGAAATCCCATTTCTCTTTAAACAAGATGTGATACAACAGGTAGATTATAAGCAGAGGCTTCTCTTTCAGGCAGTGAAAAACATCTCATCTAGTCATCTTTTTACATTCAGCTTGTAAATGCAGCGATTATCTCTTCCCCTTTCCTTCCCCAAGACAAAACTTGCTTTTATTTTGAATTCTGCTTGATTTATCAGCTATGAATGAGGACTATGAAAATGCTGACTGAAGCAGTGTTGCTGTTTTTCTTGATGTCCGTTACTTAGAAAACTGGTATTGTTGGGTTTTGGGGTTTCTTAATTTTTATTTTTAACTTCTGTTTAATGCTCCCATAGAGGGAATAGGCTAAGGAAGGTAGCAGTGGAGGCAGGAAGGCACTCTAGATAGGAGGAACTCAAAAATGCCTGGGTTTGGTCAGGTCATGTTTTTTTTCTCTTTTAATCATTCACAGAAGTGGAATCCAAAGTTGCAGATAGAGGAATCAAGAGCACATCGGTTTTTTTTCAGAGAGGAGAAACACTGCAAGACATCTTTAACTCATTTTGCTATTCTTAAATGAAGCTTTATTACACTGTAGATTCCCCTTTGCAATATTAACAGTTCTGCAATAAGCATAATTACTTTTCTTTTCTTTTTTTTTTTCTCCCTGCTTTTCCTTACATACTCCTTCAGGCCAACCCTAAACACACACTTTTCTATATAGCAGAAGTGGATTCTAGTGGACAGTGACACTTGCTGCAGTAGCTTAAGTAGCCGCTTCATGGTGATCCACTGCAAGGACAGTGGATGCTCCAGCCCCCCCATGGTGGTTGGGAAATACAGCATGCCCTTGGCTTTTTTGTAAGAGGCATTTTGAGTTGAGCAACCACTTTTGTTGAAAGGACCTCCCCATAGGTGTGTGACAAGGGTGTTGGGTGTCAGACATCATCCTCTCTGCCTATTGAGCACTATGCCTCAGTCTTGCTGGAGGGTTAAACTGCTTTTAGAAACAGTTGGGGTTTTTAACATAGAATCATGGAATGGTTAGGGTTAAAAGGACCTTAAGATCATCTACTGCACAACACTTTTGGAAATGTTGATATGTTGATCCATCCCTGCAAGATGGTCCTTTGCTGTTTATTAGACTTAAACTGTTCTGTATAGTGTAAGGTGCCACTCAGAAAAGTACTCCTTTTCTGCAGAAAGACATCTTTCTGACTACTGAGTGCCTTAAAAAGAACAAATCTTTCTGCAGTGAGTGTGGGGGAAGAGAGAGCAGGAAGAGAGTGCAGTTGAAGCCTGCTGCCTTGTTATCTGCTGGGCTGGGTAATAGAGCCTGAACGCATACACATCAATGTGTAGAAATGAACAACAAATCCTGTAGCTTGCAAATGGAATCCACCTTAAAGACATTAGCTTGTTCCACCTTAAATGTGTAATTTCCCCAAATTCCTGGCCATGTGCTGATCCTCATTTCCTGTCCTTTTTCCTTTTTTTTTTTTTTTTCCCCTAGTTTGCTTCCCTCTAGAGTAATTCCAGTGCTCTGGAGCTGGAAAGCAGATGTGACTCTCAGACTCACAGAGGCACTTCTGACTTTTTTAAACATTCCGATGGTTTGAATCCATTTTTTCCTTCATGTAATATAAATAGGGAAGGTTTTGGAATCACTGAGGAACAAAATCACTGCACCTAATTCTGCAAGCCTCACAGTTCAATGCTGCAGAAGCTAGAGGCAATACTTGTGTCTTTATTTTGCTCTGTGTGTATTATGACTTGAAATTAAATAAATTATTGGGACTCTGGAGAAGTGAAAGGGAGGCTGTAGCCTGGGATCCTTCTTACTGTTCAACTGAGCTCAGTGGACCTGTGCGCTTCCCAGAATAATCACAACAGGCATTAGCATCCATTATTAGATCTTGCTTTGTATCAGTTACTTTCACCTGGAGGTAATCTCATGGTGCCCAAGTGGTTTGGAGGCCAAGTAAGTAGCAATATGCTAAGTAAAACTTCTGTTATTTGCTTGCGTCTTCATTTTGTGATTGGTTGTAAGCCTCAGCTCATGTGACTGAAGTGTAACTGGGAGATGTTAGTGGCACAAAAATGAGGAGGAATCTAGGATGGGGTTTGAAATGTCTCCAGTAGGTTGTGAACATGAATCCCAAACTTACTTCCTTTGTCTCTCTCTTAAATGAGAAGACTGTTACTTGTTCAGGACTTCTCTGAAGCTGATAGCAGTTGCCCTTGTTCTTTATTCACCTATAAAATAGGGAGATAAAGTAGTCTTCTAAGGTGATATGTGCAAAGGGCTTTGATATTACCAAATTCAGGAACTATTTGACTTACATAAGTAGCTTTTATTTCCGATGTTGCACAAATAAACTGGCAGTTGCTGGCAGTAAACTTCAGGTTGAATTTACTAACTCACAGGAAGAAATGACCAACATCAGCTTCTCTACTAAAGGGTATGTTGCCCGAAGTTATTAACTGTCCAGGTATTGCTGCTACTATTCAGTGGGAGAAACTATGTCAGATCAGAGCTATCTAAAGCAGCAGGGTTATATGGGCTGATCCAAATACATACAGTTGGCAGGAGAACTAACGCTCCAGTACAGAACTTGCCTGTAGCTGCCTTTCTGATCTTAAACATGTTAAGTCTCCCACAAACTAAGATGGATGTAAACTGTTTTTTCTTGCTGATTTTGCACAATCAGGCTCTGTTGAAAGTAACCTTTGGAGCTGGAGTGCTCAGTGCATTGGCCAATGCGGTTTTCTCACAGATTAAAATCTTTACATCTCCAGTTCATATAAAGTTATAAATTGTCCTTTAAAGAAAACTTCTGTGACTTCTGCTGCCTGGGCAGCAGGAAGCATTGGTCAGTAGCTCTGCAAAAGTGCCTTCTACTGCAAAAGGGGAGGAAGCCAAAAGTCTTCAGGGCTGGAAAATGTCATTGAGAGCTGCCTTGTCACAACAGAGGATATGGCACATATTCAGGCCTTTTGCATCTTGACATAATATCAGTGACTGGATGCTGTGTATCTGTCAAAAGTCAAATCAAGTTGTTACCATTTTGCTGCTACCTGTTAGTCTCCACATGGCAAATAAAGCTCAGAGTTGTTGGAATGCTTTCCTTTTACACCAGAATCTTTGGGGGAAAACTTGTCACTACACTCTCTGAGCAGGCGAGGTTCCATAACTTTGCCTTCATGTGTGACAGAAGGCAGGCATGCAGGGAGAAGTAGCATCACCAGTATCCTGGCTGATCTAGATGGGATGGGAGGAAAAGGCAAGATCTTGCCTTTGTACAAAGCAAGCAAGGAAGAAGTCTAGTGAAGCAAGTCTACACTGCATTTTCCTGTTCTCCTTGTAAAGACCCTGTACCACTCTTGAATGTCTGGATGTGATGAATGAGTCAGTATCCCTCGTGCAGGAATCTCGCCATGACCCCAGAATCCAAGTGCTGGCATGGCAAAGTTGCTCATCTGCCAGGGAATGATTTGCTGATATTCTATCTCAGCTTCCCCCGAGCTCCTTCCTCTGCTGTCTAGTGAGTCTCCATTTTAATTAAAGTCCTTAGAGTCCTACTGTTTTAACTTTTGTATTTCCAGCAGATTTCCTGAGCACCAGGATGTTAATGGTGCCTGCTTTCCCACTTACAGTAAAGCTCCTGCCTTGGGTATTTAGAGAGATTAAAGAGAGAAAGTTTTCAATGACTCACTCTATAGCAAGTTAGTGTTTCGTTAGAGAGAGCAAAGTTCATCCACATGGTCCTCCCAGGCGTATTACTGTAATCTGAAATCCCTGCTGAGGTGTTAGAAATGGCAGGAGTTAGAAAAACCATCTTTCCAAAAGCCCAGTTGTGGAAGAATAACTTCAGTTTGAAGTGTAGCATGAGCAGCTTAGGCTGGTGCTCCAGGAACACGTACTGGATTCAGCTGTCTGTTCAGATTTCCCGGTTTATTTCTTCAAATAGCCTCTAACTTGTTCAGAAGAATGAAACTCCATTTTTCCATAGTCAAATTGTTTCTTGACTTTATAGTGCTAAAGAAAGCTGCAGTAGATTGAGTCCCATACTCTTCATAAGAGAAGCTGATCATACAAGACTGGGAGTTATGGGAGGAGCATCGGTGTATGTTATTATTAACATAATTGCAAGGGGGAGGCTTGAACAAGGGCCTTGAGCTGTAGACATGGGGTCTCTGTACTGGGCTCCATACACCCTTATTTTAGCCCTTTTCCCTTTTGAGTTGCCACTAGAAAGTATTAAAATATTTTACTTGATAATTTGCTTTTTTGCTGTATGGGAAAATACGGAGTTTGCCTAGTGCTGTTTAAGTGTGGCATAAAACACATAAATCCTTCCTTAGGATGATTAGTGGCTTTTAACAGCAGTTCACAGTTCACGGTGACCTCAGCTGACATGTTTTGATCAATAGGTAATACAGACCAGTAAAGCTTATTCAAGAACCTCAAATTTTGGTTTATATTATCATCTATCACTTTTGCCTTAGCTATGATACCTTAAATGTGTGAGAAGACTATGTTTGATGTGATGATGTTTCTGTTTGCCTCTGCAGGTATTTAGGCAAAGAGGGCTGGGCCCCAGCTTCGTATCTGAAGAAGGCTAAAGATGATCTTCCATCTAGGAAAAAGAACTTAACTGGGCCAGTGGAAATCATAGGAAACATCATGGAGATCAGTAACCTGCTGAACAAGAAAGCATCCACTGATAAGGAAACTCAAGCAGAAAATGAGACTGCAGAAACTCATATCACCAAGAAGGAAATCAGCTTGCCCATCCTGTGCAATGACTCTAATGGCAATGCCATGATGACCGCAGACAAGCAGATTTCCAAACTGGCCCAGGGATCCCCAGCCATAGCAAGGATAGCACCACAAAGAGCTCAAATAAGTAAGGCAGTAAAGTAGTTTGGGTTTCCACTGGCTTTCAGTGAATTTTGTTTTCTACCTTTCAGGGCATGCACTGCATAAGTCCCATGTGTACTGGCCTTATAGCTGAGTCCGCATGAGCAGATCTTTGCGCTGTCTGTAGATCTGCAGGAATGCCAGGACATGGTCCTTCATTAGTAGTGGTGAAATTTAATTTCACTGTGTACAAGGGCTGGCTGGTGGGTCTTTGTCTTAGCCAGTATGTGTTTGCTTTTTATTTTTTCCCAGAGAAGATTTCTTTCCTTTTGAAAACCCTAAAATGTGATCCCCGCTCTCAGTAGTGCAGATGATATGATGGTGTGTTAGAGTCAAGGAGACCACCTATGTCTTCTCTTGCATTTGTTCTGTTCTTTTCTGGGGGGCAAATTGCTATAATGTTTTAACTACTTTGCAAAATGCAGATGCTAACACTAGTCTATGCAAGGAATGGCAAGATACTATGATAGGGGACAATGCGAGTGTTATTAATTTAGTGGATTATTTTTACTGCTGGGGGGAAAGCTAGGTATTAGGCCAATTCTGTACTGGCCAATCTCCAATGGAGCTGGTCAGTTCCAGCAGAAAATACAATCTACTACTTTCTGGCAGTGATTTCCTCTTAAATTTGCTGGCTTAGCTGAGACGAATAGCTAAGCTACCTTGGTATTTCTAATATACCCTCATAGTTTCCTATCTTTTTTTCATGAAGATGCCTTAAATATTGCAAATACTGACAACTAATGTTCTCAAACTATGTAACAGCAAAGAGCTGCTGAAAAAATGTGTTTAACAGTACTTACAAAGTTAAATAAACTGCCCTTTTCCCTTTCCTGCCCAGGTTCTCCAAATCTAAGAACAAGGCCACCACCACGAAGAGAATCCAGTCTGGTTTGTATTGATTTATGATATATTTTAGCAGTGGGGTAGGGGTATGGGTGAGTTATGAGACTTTCTACAGCTGTACAAGGTGGGGGGATATCTGAGAAATCCTTTATTTTCATGCCTGTTCATTTTATTGTTTATCTATTGAGCAGACCTTTGAACATCCTCATGTTAATTGGGAACTGCAGGAATAACATCCTAAAGTTACTATGTTGGGCATGAGCCTTAAAGCCTGTCTGGCTGACTCAGCAGGATTAAAGTTCCTCTGTGTGTCTTTAGCCCAGACTGGATCTTTTAACTTTCTGTTGTCTTCTGTCCTCCTTCCATTCCTACTGTCTTTGGGATGGTTAAGCTTCACTCTTTTATATGTCTAAAGTGACTTGAGACCTTATGGAAGGATGTGTACTATGGGAATGAGACCTCCTATGATTTTTACCCTCAAAGCTGGAAGTCTGGGCCAATTTGAGATTAGGACTCTGTCCTTCAGATAGGAAGTACTAAGTAATCTATTAGCACAAAGTCATGCTAATAACTTGTTTACAACTAGACAATACATAGTGTTTAATCTTTGTGCCCTTTTTTAGCAGTACGTGACTTACAATTTTTTTGTGTTATCTGAGATCCCTGTTAACTAGATGAATAGCATATTGGCATTTTCTTCCTGTTTCTTTTTGCATTATTTTCAAATAGACTTTGTTTTGGCAAGACTATTACTCTTAATCCCATGCTAAAAATAGCAATGAGAATATATGTGAAACCCTGAACATGCCTGCTGTTTTCAATTATCTTCATTTAATCCAAACCATGCTATTATCTGAAGGCATTTTATTATGTTGCACTTCTGCTGTGTTTCAGCATTTATAGTGCAGAAACATCCAATTATAACATTGTTAGACACAGTTCCTAAGGTGCAGTGGTGCATTCTCCATGAATTACCACATGCTGTGTTTCATCACATTTGTGTGATAAAACTTGGGTTGTTAGTTACAACGAGGATATTTTAGAAATAGAGCAGCATGAGAATCAAGCACAGTATGCAATTTGCCTTTCTCCCATTGATGACTTAGGATCATTTTGTGTCTTTGGCTGTGCTGTGCATGTCTGTGGCAGGTCTGACCTATGGTCAAGAGATCCTAACACACTGCAGTTGTAGTGTTACAACCACAAGCTGTGAAGCTTCACCAACATCTAGTCATTCTGTAGATGAGCATTGTGCTAATCTGAAAAGCTTTTGGTACTGAAATTCTTGAGAGGACTCTTACCCCATTTATCACCTTAAAAATAATTGTTACGAACTCTGAAATGCAACAGCTCAATGTAAAAGCACTTGGCTTTTGGAAGGGTCTGATATGCTGCCAGAGCGGCTGTAAATAGCAGTGTGGTGCTTCTTTGGAGCCTCTGTACAATTTAAATGCAGGTTATGTTGGGATTGAGTACAGGTTCTGGGTCTCTGTTATGTGGAGGAACTGGCGTCTTGATCCTATAGTAAAGCCCTTCCTCTCGCTTACCACTTTGGCTGAGAAAAGCTCTTCATGGGGTCTGTGATTTTGTTCTTGTTTCTTGCTACAACAGAATCCCATTAGCTCATATCACTATTTCAGATGGTTTAAAAATCCCACAGCAGTTTAAGAGCAATAATTCATTAGGATTACATTTTAAGGCAGTATATTGGGTGACAGGCAGAATCTGTTATGGGCCAGTTGCAGTGTGATTTTTCTGCAGTTGTGGCAAGCCATTCAGAACTGCATCTTTCTAGACAAAATCTCAGAGTACATGGGCTGTTGTTACTGTGACTGGAATGGCAGCTCACACTTTATGGCCCATCAGTAAAATGTTTTACTGTTTAGGTAAAGATTATCACGGTTTTAATAGGTGGTGAAGGTGGCATGAACAGTGCGCATTTTGATAGGCTTCTCTCTTGTGGCCCGTCTCAATATATCAGCTTCCACTCTGGAGAGCTGGGAAGTTATCATTAGGAAGTAGAACAGGAAGAAGGAAGAGTTTTAGTGAATGAAGGCAAATATTTTTTCATATTGCTTTTCAGCTTTGGTTTAATTGAACAAAACTCCCTGTTTTCTGTAGGGTTTTCAGTTGCCCAAACCACCAGAGCCACCCTCTGTGGAAGTGGAATACTACACCATTGCAGAGTTCCAGTCGTGTATTTCTGATGGCATAAGCTTTCGTGGAGGACAAAAAGCAGAGGTGAGCCTTAACAGTGCAGCTGGAAAAACTGTAATATTTGGCAATTACAGGGAACTGGATTGAACAGGAAGGAGTGGAAAGCATTTGGTTGAGGCTTTTGTCAAAGTAACATGTTCCTTGTCATGTCCTAGGTTATAGAAAAGAATTCTGGTGGCTGGTGGTACGTGCAGATTGGAGAGAAGGAGGGATGGGCTCCAGCATCTTACATTGACAAAAGGAAGAAGCCGAATTTAAACAGAAGAACCAGTACTTTAACCCGCCCAAAAGTTCCTCCCCCAGCACCTCCCAGTAAACCAAAAGACCCTGAAGAAGGAACAGCTCCTGGAACAGTTTCTTCAGGGGATACCGAGGACTCTCCCCACAAGCTGAAATATGAAGAACCTGAGTATGATGTGCCTGCCTTTGGCTTTGACTCAGAGTGTGAAGGGAATGAAAGTCATCGTGAAGAGGGCACTCTTGAAAAACGACTGTTTCAGCCCCTCAAGCCCTCTCCTGTGTCATCAGTTCAGAAAGCAAAGTTCAAAGTAGGAGAGTCTTCAGAAGAAGTTGCTCACGAAGAAGAGACCATCTATGAGAATGAGGGATTCAGACGTTATGTGGAAGATGCTTCATCCAATAAGGAATCTAGTGGAGACTCCGATTCTCAGAAAAGTTCCTCTCTCTCCTTGATCCAAAGGAATTCTCCATCTTCCAGCTCTCCTAAGTCATCACTTATGAAGCTCAAGATGGACAAAAACATTCAGCCTGATCTTGGAAAATGCCATTATTCCAGGAGTGAGGAAACAAAACCAAGGTCAGCTTCAGATGTTGGTTTACGTAGTGTGCCAAGGACAGGCATGAAGAAAGAGCCTGGTCAAAGTCCTTCCATTAGAGCAAAGCCAATTGTTAGGCCCAAACCCTTCCTAAACAAGGCAGACTCTCAGAGCCAAGAAAAGATGGATATCAGCACTTTAAGGCGACAGCTGAGGCCAACTGGGCAACTCAGAGGTGGACTTAAAGGTTCAAGAAGTGAAGAGTCCGAGAGTCCCCCACATACAGCTTCTGAGAACCAAGAGGATCCTGTTAGGAGGAGCTCAGCTGATATCATTACAGCTCCTTCCCGTGGCATTTTCTCCTCTAGCCATACACCCAAAACTGAGCAAGAAAATGACTCCAGATGTTTCTATGTGACCACTGACTCATACCAAAAGGTACAGGATTCTGAAATTTGCTTCCCGGCAGGAGTAGAAGTGGAAGTGCTGGAAAAGCAAGCCAGCGGATGGTGGTACCTGAAATACGGAGACATGGAAGGTTGGGCTCCTTCCCATTATTTGGCTCTCCCTGATAACCAGCGGGAAACTACATCAGCAGAGACTGATGCCTCATTTGCCAGGAACAGGAAAAATGAAAACAAGTCAAACAGTTTAGAGAAGATAGAGAAGAGGGTTCAGGCTCTGAACACCATCAACCAGAGCAAACGTTCAACACCACCCATCCCAAGCAAACCTCCTGGTGGTTTTTCAAAGCCATCAGGGCCAGTGAAAATGAGGAATGGCGTGAGGCAACTTGCTGTCCGACCACAGTCAGTGTTTGTGTCTCCACCGCCTAAGGATAACAACCTGTCATGCTCCTTGCGCAGAAATGAATCTTTAACAACTACAGATCATCTTAGGAGTGTCCGTCGGAATTCCTCCTTTAGCAATGCATGGTCACAGCCTGGTGACACGAAGGGAAAGCAGCCTGAGCGGTCAGGTACAGAGAGTTCAGAGAACACCTCCAATCTCTCTACCCAGAGGAACGGGATTCCTGTATCCACAGTCAGGCCAAAGCCCATTGAGAAATCCCAGTTCATCCACAACAATCTCAAGGACATCTATGTTTCCATTGCAGACTATGAAGGAGATGAGGAGACTGCAGGGTTTCAAGAAGGTGTCTGCATGGAGGTCCTCGAAAGGAACCCAAATGGCTGGTGGTATTGCCAGATTATGAATGGTGTGAAGCCATTCAAAGGCTGGGTGCCCTCAAATTACTTGGAGAAAAAGAACTAATATTGCAATATCTTTAACCTCCCTAATTTATACTGTTCCTGCTGTGTACATGTGGAAAAAAAAAAAACAAAACAAAAAAACAATTGCTACACAAAAAGACGTTTCCCTGTGCTCCAGTTTGTACAAAGGGACGAAGGAGTCTATGCTGAGGACAAACCTGTTGTGTTCTGGAGAGGTTTGTGGGGCTAATATGTTGTAAACAGCTATGAGGAAGATGCAGCATAGTCAAATGCCTTTTTGTGAAGTTGTTAATAATCTTGTATGTGTAACAGGGTATGATATCCCATCTTTCCCATTATTGATAGGAAACCAAATGTGTGCCTTTTGTGAGAGAGAAATACACATGCATCGACTTGGGAAGTTTTGTGCCAAACTCTGTTTTCAATCTTGGCTCCCTTTCTCCTCATTCTTGTCTGTACATGGAATACCCAAGAGTTCTGGATGCATTTCCACAACTTACAGTGAGAAGGGAATGGAAGTTTCTGAAACAAAGAGGGACTCTAATCCTTTGGAGATGTTCACTTCTTTTTTTACTGTTCTCAACAGTTGGTTGGTCCAGAGTTGGAGCCTTCTCACCACGGAGAGATTTGGTCTCTTGACTGCAGCTGTGTTTTGTTGTTACTGCTAACTCACAGGAAAAGGCAATCAGGTGGTGTTGGTTGGGGGCTTTTTGTTTCCTTTTGTTCTGTCTTGTTCTTTGAGTTGGGATTTCAGGTGTTCTAGGGCAGCAATGCCTACTGGTGCTTGTAAAAAACCTACAAACCCCATGCTTAAGTACGTTGATTACTTCGTAGACTACGTATTTAGTTCTGTGCCTGACTCCTGCCAGGTGATCGTGGTTGATTCTCTTCTCAGAGTTGAGTTTCTCAAAACTTGTCATAATATGAAAATGTTCAAAAGTCCCATAAGACACTAAAGACAAAGCTGTCAAATGTGTTACTTCTCGTTTTTGTGATCTGGTCTGAATTCAAGCGTGCTGACTGCTGGCAGGGCCCACCAAGGTATTAGTTAGAAATAGCCGTAACCTTCTGCAACATCAGTGTTTACAATAGGGGGTGGGGGGAAAAAGCCATCAAACTCAGTCTGCACATCCTTAATTTGTATATTTTTTTGGGAATTTTTTTTTGTGTTTTGTTTTTGTCTTTTCTGTGCATTCTGGGTTTACTTTTTTTTTTTGATCTTGTTTTACCACGAAATACTTAAAAGTGAAGGAGGAGCCAAATATGTGTTTCTATTCCCACTTGAATGCAAAATGTACATTTGTACTGGAAAGTGTACCTGGGCTTCTGGGGCTCAGAGGTTCAATATCAAAGGAATTAGGCCTACAATGCATCTAACCAGGAAGCTGCCTCTTCTAATTCCATTTCTAATTGCCTTTATTAACGTATGCTTTGAAATGTGGCACATGGTAGGGATGGTGTGGTGGGAAATGGAAGAAGCATCCATTGAAAAGTCTTTGAATATATTTTATTTATTAGGTAGCCAAGTCTTTTGCCTACATCCCTACTGTACTTGTGGAAGACATGGGGTTTTTTGGGGGGGTTGTTAAATGGCTTTGTTAATCATTCAAGATCAGTATCTAATTCCTTTTCATAATAGGCAGCATTGCAGATCTTTTTTAGGGGGAGGGGTAGACCATTTCACTACTGGTTTACACAAAGTTATACATGCCATTTTTTCCAACAGAATTTCAAACCGATTTGGCTTAGAAGGTAAAGGATATAAAGACTTAAAAGTAGCTGGGATCAAGGGGCTGAGTGAAATAGCACAAGAATATCGTGCGTTACTGGAGATGTTTCTCTGCCAAAAAAGCATTACACAATTTATACATCGTTCTTGTCTTTATTGTTGGGGTTTTTTTGTGGTTTGGGTTTTTTATTAATTTCCCTGGTAACACTGAGAGAGTTGCCTACAGCTAACCTGACTGGTGTCCTTTTGGTAGCTGAAACAACATCCAGGTGCCACTACTGACTATGAATGGTGCTGTGGTTTGAGCAACTCTTTGCGTCCAAATGGGGAGGGACGCTGTTCAATTGGGATCCCTTTATATTGTGGCGGCAGGAGAAGGAGGTGTATCTGCACAACAGCTCCTATCACAGTGTGCAGGGTCCTCTTCGTACCTTAATGTCTTGCCATATAACATATATGTATATATCCAGTTAGCTACATCGTACTGGGTGTGTATCTGAGGCATTGTGGCCCTGTCTCCCATACTTCTCCCCATTTTTAATTGTACTAATATGGCAGCAGCCATAAAAGACTGCTGGAGCTGTTGTGAGATTATAATAGAAGTATTATATTCTTCTGCTGGACAGTATTAAATAGAGCAATACATAGAGTTATCTGCTAGATTGCAGTACTAATAGTAGTGACTTAGTGACTCGTATTAATGTTGTCGTGTTTTATTTTAACAATAATGATGAGGAAGTGGTTCATTATTTTGAATTAATGCACTTTAACAATAAAAGAAACCAAAATGGAAGCCAATGCAGAGAAATAAGTGCATTATTTAAAGGTGCAGTATATAATTATGATTTTCTTGAAGCACATATTTATTAACAATTAACTTATTATTTAAAATATTCTAAAGTTTTGTTTAAAGACATTCCCTCTAGGTCATCTCTTTGGGGGGATGTAAAAGCACAGCTCCCAGATCTTCTGCATTGAGCCACTGAATTCTCTGAATATGGTGTGGTGTGACGTGAGTCCTTGTCTAGGGAGAGGAAAGCAGCGCACAAATGGGAGAGCCCTGACCAGCTGTAGGTATTCTCACCTGCATCCAGCAAAGTTGAGCACAGAGCATCTCCCAATTGCAGAAGTCCTTGCAGGGTTTGGGGTGCCAGAGCTGTTTTTGGCAGACAGTTGTGGTGCCATGTCCTTGCATGAGGCTGGTCCCTGGTGGATGCAGGCTCAGGCAGATCCTCACGTTAACCTGTGACATGCAGGCCACCTTGGTAACAGTTGTCAGTCTGTCCCACAGCTCCCTTTCCACCTTGCTGGCTTGCTTCCCTAGCTCTGGCTTTTGCAGGGAGATGGTTTGCTGAGCTCCATCAGTGCAGGGAATGACACAGGGTGAGGGTGCCTGCAGTGCAGCCAGCGTTTTCTCAAGCAGCAGCCCAGTGTCCTATGGTTCAATGGCTCCTTTTTCACATCCCAAAGGTTTCATGGCCCCCGGAGGAGAGGCCATGACCTCTAGATGGGCTGCAAAGCCACACTTGCAGCTTCCCTCTGCCTCAGGGCATAAACAACCTACTTGATGCTAGAAATGAATGTGGGCCACCACAGCCTGGTGGGAAAGCTTTGATTTGGACTTCCCTTTATTTGGTAGCTGTTTTGACTGCTTGTGTTTGAGAGGTTACTTTTAAAGCAAATACCTCCCCAATGCATTTTTTCCCCCTCCCGTTTTACCATTGTCACAGCATCTCTCACCAATCTCTTTTTTCATTCTTCCAACTGAGAGGAAAAGAATTACTTTCTCCATCAGCGAGCAGCTAGTTTTGGTCAGCGCCACTGATACCTGAAATAGCAAGCCCTTTCCACTGTTAGCTGTGAAACAGAGTGAAAGGCCTTAAGCTAACTCAGAGAAGCTGACTGCAGGTCAAGAAAACCTGGCAGGGTGTCTCAGAGGACAGTGTAGTGCTAGAAGTGTTTTAGTTCTTTACTAAAGTGTTAATGTCGCCTTAAGCTTTTTTTGTTTTTACTAAATTTGTCAGAACTGACACTGGATCAAAAGCAATATTTAAATGTAACGTACACCTCAGTGAACACTCAATGCAGAAATCAACAGTACTGTTTAAATTTCTCTCTTGTTTTGGTTTATTCTTGAACCAGATTGTTAAGAGGAAGAGCTCTGCAGGGCTTGGGCAAAGCCATTTGCAGCTGAAGGGGGCCCTCCTCCGGGGGGAGAGGTGGCTGCCATCACCGCGTTGCTCTCACCCGCTGTCCGTGCTTTCCAAAATGTCTTGAATTTGGACCAACAGAAAATCCAAACTCGAATGCCAGAGAACAAAATTGAAGAATGTGAAAATTGTGTCTTGCTGTATACTGCAACTTTAATAATAATGAGCACTTCTGAGTTTGTTATTGAGGTTTATATAATGCCTGAAAAGTTTTATTCCTGGTTTCTCTTGTCTCCCCTCTCAGAACACAAGAGCCGTAAGTTTTTGTCAGCAGCCCTTCCCTGTGGGAGGCAGTTCCTGTTAACAGTTTTCTCTCTCATGCTTTGCAATAGGTGGGTATAGTCATATATACTCATCCTTTGCAAGCCACGCTTCTCAAGATGAAAGATATGATGGGCACGTGTCAGGATACTTAACTGATGTGTTGACAGGAAGCCTTTAAATCAGTGTGTACAGTAATAGCAAATACATAATAATGAAGGATTGGCTCCTATTTACCTTTAAGAATGGAATTTCACATCTGCACGGGTATGGCTAAAAAATGGATTTTACCCTTGTGGATATGCACCCCAAAGACTCCTTCAGTTACAGTGCTATAAAGTTTGACGAAGGCATTATATAATTGTTTTCATCACTTTCAGATCTTAATGAATCGTATTTTATTGTAATATATATTCATTGCTTTCCTCAGTTAAAAAGAAAGTTACTGCTTTTATCTTATATGAAAAACAAGGGAATTTGATAAAGCATTCATTATTTTGATATTAGTAGTATTAACAGAATAGAACTAGTACTATTTAATTTTAGATCTTCATAGCTAGCTTGTTAATAACTCATATTTTCCTGTGTTGTATCCTACTATTTTTTTCTATTTTTTCCCAAATACTCTGCATTCTTGAGAAAAAACAAATCCAATGAGTGGATAAGTGCAATATTCATAGAATAAACAGGCCCCTCATCCAGGACTTGGAGTGGAACGTGCAGTGTGAAAAGTTTGCAATTCTCTATTCATGCACTCTTAAGGGAAGGGAAAATGCAGGGGAGGGGATGGCTGGATGAGAATAGGACCCTTGGGTAGGTAGGGACTGACAGGATAGCTGGGGTGTTTTGGGGGTGGGAATGGCTGCTTTCCATGAAAAAGCATCACCTGTTAATGAAAGTATAAGGATTATGCAGCATGTTTCCCGGATGATGTATAGAATGTGCATTAACATCTGTATCAATACAGGACTTCTGAGCTATGCTTGAAACACTCTGTATGCCATCCATGCATGATACTCTCTTCTGGTATGTCTCTGCTGGTTATGTCCTCTGTTAGACTTTGGAATCAATGGTAACTTCAGAAGGGTAAATAATTCTGCTGGTGCAGACCCATGTTTTGATACTGTATTGTTACTTGTATTTATTGCAAGAGCTATGGAAATATTTTTGCAGTTCCTTATTTCTTTTCCTTCCCTATTGTTAACCTAAGACAAGAAGTCCCCATTTTATCTGGTTAGTTCTCACCTGCAGAATTTCACAGCTGATTTGGGTATTGATTTCATATTTCTTGGCTTGCAAAGGCTGATCACTCAGGTCCAAAATAAAGTTGGGCAGAAACTTTGCTCTTTAAAAGAGGTTTTGTCTTAAATTCTATTTGAGTGGAAGGAGAACTTCTGTCTGCCAAAAATAATGTGACTTTCCAGGTAGCAGCAGAATCTACTACCTTTGAAAAACTGGATTGTTTTCGTAAGATGCAAGAGAAATGTGAAAGCCAGAGTATTTGATTCTCTGAGCTCTGGCAAGTACATCTTCTGTGGCTCATGTTGCTGGAGAGGGGATGTACCTCAGCTTTCTGCTTAATTTTTGTCCTGCTGTTCTTCTTTGTCAAAAAGCATTAATATTACCAGAGACCTTTGCATTCAAAGAGGAAAACTGAATTCTGCAGCTGTACTGAAATAGTATCACTTACATGGTTTTTTACAACCTCTAATACTTTACAAACAAATTTGGTTTTGAAGAGAGAACTGTAATTCTTTCACACGCTCTTGTCTAACCTGGCAAGAAGTCCATGAGCATCAGTAGAGTTACACTGACAGAAGACCCGCAGAGGAGCAAAGTGCCTTGCGGGCACTCAGCATGGAATGTTCTCAGCAAAAGCAAGCACCGTGCACTCAGTTTCTACACTTCCAAAGGGTGCACAGGCTTGCTAAGCCTCGGTGCTGTCATGCCGTGATCCACTTCCCTGCAGGTCTTGCAGCTTTTTGAAACCAACTGGAGCTTTGCTGCTATTTGCTGGTGGCTTCCTATCACCGGCAGCTCCTTCTCTGGCAACTGTAGATGCTACTTAGCCACGTTGCAAAGTGCTGTGTATAAATGCAGTGTTTGATAGATGTTAACAGTACCAGTAGGATGGTCTGAGAGCAAATGTTTGTGTAAGTTATGTTATTTTCATTTGCTTGTAGTTGCTTGGTAGAAGCAGGGACCACCAATGCAGCGATGCATGAGGAATGTGTCTGCACACTTGAACTGTTTGATGGCCTCTGCTAGCTCTGCCCAGTGCTTGCATTTCTCTTTCTCTCCCTCTGTGCTGCACAGTAGTTATGTCTGTTGTGTGTATCTGTAACTTTCAAATAAAGTACTGTATATAGGGCCGGATCCAGAAGCCCTCACAGTCAGTTGACTTTGGGTTGGGATGTAGGTTGCTGGTGCTGCTTTTCCTCCTCCATCTTAGACCCAACTTGGAGCAAAGCACGGATGTTTATAAAGTCTCACCCTTAACTCTATTTTGGGGTGTCAGTTTTGTGGGGTGTGCATGCATTGCCAAGGGTGGAATGATGAGAGGATCTTCTTTTATTGGGTGTCCTCACATGAGGGCTGGGGCTCCGCAGCGGTTCCTGAAGTGAAAGCTGTGCTGCACTGCTTACGGGCCTGACTGGCGTAGGCAGAACAAATTAGTTTCTCCCATTTTATAATGTCAGGGCTGGGCTGGTCCCATTAACAATGTTCTTCATTGTTCTCGCATCAAGGTAGCGTTGATTCTAGTTGGAGAGTGCAATTTTTTTTGTTTTGTGTTTGTTTTTTTAATAAATAAATTTGGTTTAAAGCTTCACACTGGCGTTTTTACAGACCTGTTCTTGTCAGCATAAGCCACTGCCGTCCTGAGTTGAGACTCCTGTTTGTTACTGAATCAGAATAATTATGGGAATTATGTTGATAATTCGGAAATAAATGAGAGGTAACTATATTGGCAGAGGAGAGATACATAAAATATGAGGAAAAATATGTTTCTAATAAGGCCATAAATTATTGGGTCTGGCACTGCAGGTGCTTTCTCTGTATAGATGGGTTTAATACATCACTGCTCTGTGTTAGGTTTTTTCATTAGTGAGAAAAGTTGGAAGTTTTTCACTCCATGATATACGATGACAATCTGTATCCTGAAGCGAATGATCCACCTAAGGAAGACAAACGTAGGTTATGTGTTTGTTGTAGCTGAGGTAGTTTGTGTGCCTGGGAGTTTACAGACACTGAGGTTCAGCTGATGGAGCGGGCAGGGGTGGCTGTTCCAGGTCTGCCTGCATTGGCCCTCTGTGAAACAACACTGTGCTAGTGGCGCTTCTGGGAAAATACTGAGTTTAGTGATCTCCCTGTGATGCTCAGGGTTATTTGGTTACAGTGGTTCATGTCAGCCTTGCTCCCTGCTTGGTGGAGGAGAAAAACAGGGGAGGGAGAATCACTTGGCACTGCAGGAGAATTTTTAAGATACAACATTTAAAATTAAAATAACTATTTCAGGCTTCTCCAGATATCAAAGCTGTGTTAGTGATTCTGTGTTTGATGTCTGAAATATGAGCACTGTGGCAGCTTTCTCTGTGCAGGCAGTTCTTTTGTGGTTTAAGAGCTTGTTCTTGAACTGCTTCTGGGTCCCCAGGGAGGCAGTAATAAATAAACAGAATCCCATCATCACCCTTGGTGTTTAGACTGGGGGAGGAGGGGGGGGACATGACACACATCAAATTCTGTTCTGACTCTGCATCCCCTTGAGCATCCAGATTCAGTTTACTTCTGTCTCCTAGGAGCAGGCCAGAAGAGAACAGTGCAGTCACTGGAACTTAGCCTGTAACAATTAGTAAACTGGAAAAAATAATAGAAAAGGAATTAAAAGGAAACCTTTTTAAAAAAGAAGTATTTCAGTGAATAGCTGACTTAACTATTTCCTGCCTTGCATTTGCAGGGTTGGGGGAGTTATAATTGTTTCCAGTCTCTAGAAGGAATTTTTCTGCAGCCCTCTGAATAGGCTTGCTGAAAAGACTTGCTCATTACTCATGATGAGTTCAAACCTGGAGTATTGCAAAAGCAAAGTGTGTGTAGCATTACAATGGCTTTTTTGTACTGAGGGTCCGAAATGAGTATTGCGGGGTCAATAGTGTACGGAGTAGGGGCATTTCTGCTGTCTGGCTAACCACATTACATTGGTGCTGTTCCTTTATTGCAGATTTAATTGCAGATAGCAGTGCTCTTTACTCTGTCTGCAGTGTTTGGGGAGAACCAAGCAGATGAGCCTCCTCAGTTAAGACTCAATATCAGATTTCCTGTCAGGAGAAGTCTTGCCAGCAGTTTGATTGATTGCTGCTTAGGCTAAAGTTCAGATGCAGATAACTCGAGGTGGGTGTTGAAAGCAGCTCAGCTGGATCTTTACATCTGTAGCTGTTTCCAGAGCCATTAATTAGCCCAAATTGTCTCTGGAACTGGTGGGTAGTCGGTTACAGAGCGCCTAAACCTGTTGTTGAATGAAGCCTGAAATCTGTTCAAGCAGTTGTGCTCTGCTCTGTTAATGGGGCAATTGCATGTGTCTGGACTGGAAACTCCTACAGGTTTTGCTGTGCCAAATTTGTAATTGATAAATAATTGATCTAGGCCTGGTCCAAGTGAGGTTTTGCAGTGAGTCTCCTAGGTGGTTGATGTTCTTAATGTGACCTTGAATATTAGATGCTGTTGTCATTTCTGTGTTGGTGTAGCAGTCCATTTTCTAGTGGTTAGGTGGTGGGAATGTACCTGGTGGGAGCTTGGGGGAGAGTATGTCGGTGACCAGAGATAGAGAAACGTGTGGCTGGTTTTAGTGTGTGTGGTCAAGTTGGTGACACTTTTTTGTCATCTTTTTGTTTGGTCAGTTTACTTTTAACATGGGAACCATTCTGTCTGTTCTGTGTGGGGAAAAGCCTAGAAGTTGGTGTGATTTCTGTGGCAGTATATGTGAGAAGGGATAACTGAGAGCTTGCCTTTTTGTTCTTTTTTTTTCTTTTTAAGAAAGTTTCTGGGCGGGAGTCCATTCGGTTCGGTTTGGGTTGCAAGTTAAGCCAAGAGAGGAAGAAAATGAGTCTGGGAAAACCCTTTTTTTTTTTTGTGGTAACAGCTTTGGACCATATTTTGTTGTGGCCTCTGATCCCGCCGCTGTGAAGGTAGCGAAGCAAATATCGTTCATCACACAAATGTTAGAGCTTTTGGCAAAGCATCGATTTTTTCAGAGCTGACAGGTATTCTGAAATTCACAGCATCTGTCCTTAATATACCTATAGCAAATGTGAGCTACAGACAGAAAATGTGACTGCAGCCTCATGCATTGTCCAGTTTTTGTTTAATGAACTTGCGATGGTGACCACTTGGATAAAGCTGTTTGTACAGTGAACAACTGGAAAGGTGCAAAGGTCCAGATGTGCTTGGGTCACTGTGATGCTTTCCTAGAAAAGGAAATTGCATGCATGATTTTGCCTTTCACAGTCATCCCACTAAAATTGAAACCCAGAAAAATGACATTTTTTGCACAGAACAGTCCCTTTCGCCACTGATGACAAGAGTTGTTGTTACTGAGGGGTTAGATGCCCCAGTCTGTTTGAACTGGCAGAAAACAGAAGACCTTTTTATGACCAGACTCTGAGTCTGCATGTGAACACGGTAAATTTGAGGCAGAATAGGGTACTAGTAAACAAAGATAGGTAACTTCTCTGTGGGCCAACGCTAAAGATGCATTATCAGTTGGGAGAACAGAGCTCTCCTTTTTGCCAAGTGACCCTGTAGAAATGTCCCTCAGGCTTTAGCACAGATCATCTGTGGACCTGTGATGATTTAGCTGACACATACGGTACTGTGGGCCTGGTTCTGTGACTGGGGCAATAGAAGTGCATCTCTATCATATATATCATCAGTGAGAATTAGTGAAGTTATTGTAGCACATTGTTTTTGCTTGCTTTGGGTATGACAGTGGTGGGGGGAAACAGTTGCATGAAGCATTAGCTTCCTCCTAATCCAGACTTGCAGACTTACTTGACTTTAGTGTCCAGTCCAGAGCTGGTTTCAGAGCTGTCCTCATGGTTATGTTGCAGACCAAGTGCAATAAATGGGGGGTGGAATATCACCAGATCAACCTGTGTCTGCTCATGTCACTGGTGTGGGTGGCTGGGTCAGGGGTTTGCTGCCCTGTGTGGGACAAGGGCTGCACACAGGGGGTTGCCTTCTTCTCTGTGACTGCTGAACAGCCACATGCCATGCCTAAATGCTTCTTTATCATGTCTGTGCCTGTAAAGGTGAAAACTCCGCATGGGTGTCTCAACACAATGAGAAACTCACATTGTCTCGGGCAACTGGGCATGTGAACATGAAGAGCAAAAACTGTGCCTGAAAGTAGATCTCTGCATTTCTCTTTAGGCATTTATTAGAGCTGATGTTATCTCGGAACTGAACAGCATTTAATAGTGGTTAATTAAGACTCCTCAAAAACTTCTAAACTTCTGGAGGAAAAGGAAAGACAAATTGAGTTCTGGTCACTTGTAGAGGAGGGAGTTGCAATAAATGTAAAATATTGCTAGGTGCTTTGTGAATTTCATTTTTCTGCCAGGATTGTCACTTATCCTTGTGACTATCCTGGCTCACACTGGTGCTGTGGCACAGCAGCTCTGTAGTGACACCTCTCTGCATCTGTGATGGGCATGTCTGTATGGGAAAAAATGAGCTTAAAAAAGGCCTGGAGTAAAACTATGCTCAGTAGAAGAGCTCCTGATTTGCATGTTCTAGATATGCTGAAATAACTTGGGTTTAGGCAACTTCAGCTCCTTCCAGGCATCTGCTGTCATACACCCTGCTGTAGTCTGCTGGGTTTTGGAGGACAGCAAATGCTAGTGGAAAGGGGAATTCAGGATGCACACTGTCACTGCCCTTCCTGTTCCTCAGCCATGCCTAATGTCTACCAGGCCAAAGCAGGATCAGACCCTTGGCACAGTGTTTGCCACATACCACAGGCCCAAGCTCAGCTTGACAAGCGCTTTGAGTGATGTTGGCTGGCGCTGTGTGCTGCTGCACAGTGATGATCCTTTCCTCTCCACAGCACCTGGGGAGCTTGCAAGGGACTGCCAGAGTCTGAGGGCCATTTTCTCAGAGTTGTTACAAGTTCTTGCAATGTGAACCTCTAATGTTTTCAAAGACTCAGGCAGAAAGGACTTGCTAAGCAGACTGTATCTGTCATCTCCCAGTTCATTGATTGCTTGGACCAAAGGTGGTGCTAAATCTGATCTTTGTCTGTAATATTTATATTTTGTTGGACTTCTTTTTTTAACAGTGTTTGGTAAAACAGATGCAGTGTCCTTCTTAGTGAGAAATCTAGTGCCCAACTTCAGATATGTCAAAACTCAATGGGCCTTCATGGTCCAGAATTGTTAACATTTGAGCAGGCTTGCAGTGTTCTGGGGGGAGGTGGGGAAAGGGTACTCTATCTTCAAATGCTTGCAGACTGTAAGAATTGACTTGTGATTTTTGTTTGTTGGTTGGTATTTTGTTTACATTGCCTCTTATGCCCTAAGGAAAAATAAATTTTTGACCTTTTTACTTGTGAGCCACTTGGTTTATTTTGGGCTGGGAGTTCTTTCAGTTTCGCGGTACTGTTATATTTCCATGTGCGTTTGTCAAACCACTGAATTTAGCCTTCCCAGAATAACTTGCAATTTATGTTTACAGGCAATTGCAAATTTCAGCTTAGGCTTAAATAGATAAAGGAGTTTCTCTTGCCCCTGGTCCTGAGTTATTATTGTGTTCTGTATTTTTGCCTCTAATCCACCCAGTTTTATGGCTCACCTCTGCCCTCAATCATGAAGACCTTTTATCTGTGTTGAGTAAGGTCTTCAGGTTTACAACACTTTAACAGGATGGGTTTTGGAGAGGGATGTGGCATCAGATGCAAAATAAGAAGGAAAGCATTTTACTGTAGTGACCTTTTGGTTCTGTGATAAGTGGGTTGCTCTGCAAGTTAGAATGAGCCCTTAACACCCTTGTATGCAGGCCGCAGAGCAGGCGGTGCTTGAACACAGGATAGTAATGTCAGATCCTGGCAAGGTTGCTGGATCCCTGCTCCTTATGCAGGATGTGTCTTGGGGGTGCAGAAGGCAATGAATTAGGGGATGTAAAAGGGGAGTGGGTTGTAATAGGGGATGTAATAGTAGAGAAGAAATTAGGTTGCTTTCTAGCACTTCAGTTCCTGACTCAGCTATGGGAACCCTCTATGAAGTGTCCACTTGCTCATTGTTTGTTAGCAGTTTGCAGATCTGTGGGTAAAAAGGGTCATGCTTAGTGTCAGGCTGCCACCTCCAAAAGCAGGACTGCAGAGGGCAGTTGGTCCTTCTCAGCTTTTTGTTCCTGCAGCAGAGAATGACCTTCCATGAGTGTGTCCCTCATTTTAGCATGGGGCTATAGTGCTGTAGCACTTCACAAGCATGCTGTGGAGAAATGAGTCTCACCCAGGCCCTGAGATGAGCTAGCTCTCATTGGAGGCACAGCATTTGCCAGCAGCACCCATGAGATGTTCCTCTGTGCTGGCATGTGGGAATGCACAGGGTGGGTCACGCATAGGGTGGTGCCTGAGGGTCATTCCTGTCTCTGAATTACACCAGGAATTAGATCTGAGGCGGCACACAGTCCTGGACATTTTAAGGCACAAACTTAGTGACAAGTGTGCCTGGGAACTAAGCCCCCTCTTCCCTGTGTGTATAGTGAGCCAGCTTAAGGTTGAAAGGGTTTTTCAGGACTGATGCAACCCTTATCCCCTTATATATTGCAACCACTGCTATAGTTGCTCCTTTCATTCCCCTTTTTTCTTCAACAGCCGTTTTCCAAAGTTATGCTGTACTCAGGCTAAATTTTTCTGGTCCTACTTATTCGTAGTATCTGTGAAAAGGAGTAGAATAAACCTGGGGAGGGAGAGAAAAGGGACACACGCGCGTTAAGAGAGGTTGTGTGCCGTGCCGGGAGCCGAGCGCCAGGTGGCGATGCTGGACCAACGCTGCTGCTCCAGGATCGCCTTCGAAGCATCCTTCTCGCCCTGCAGCGCGATCCGCGGGCTGGCCCAGCCCGAAGCAGCGGGAAAGCTGCGGTGAGGGGATGCCTTGTCGCCAGGACAGGCCTGTGCCGTGCCATGGTTGGTATTGGTGGAGAATAGGTTGGGAGCAATGGTGGAATTGCAGATCTGGTTTGGATTTGGCGAGGCGAAGGTGATGGCCAAGGAAAGGAAGGGCAGGGCCGAGTGACTCCAGCGGTGCTCAGCAGAAGAGGGTGCAAAGCTTACTGGGGCTGTTGCACGTGGTGGCTGCAGGAGGGAATGGACAGGCTGGGGTTGTCAAGGGGAAGGACAGGGTCCCTGTGCTGTTGCCCTGGTCCCTCTTGCTAATGCCAGGGGAGGATCTGGCTCAGAGCATTAGCATTTCACACGTCCTGATCCGTGGCAGTGTTTGGGCTCAGCGCATCTGACAGGTCAATGACCCAGTTTGTAGAGGCCGTCTGTGTTTTGCAGCTCTGTCCCTTGCTACTGAAGGGACAAGGCTGTGGCCAGAGAGAGCTTTCCAGACCCACTAGAGATCCTCCTGCCCCAAAGGAGCAGGAACTGGGAATGGCTCTTTGGTTGCAGCACAGACATGTGCAAACTTGCCCTGTCCCAACAGCTAAGAGCTCCTCAGGATGGCAGTGGAAAAAGCTGGGAAATCTCACATGGCTGTTTTAAGGTACTCCTGAGCACATCCTGCAGCAGAAATGCTATTAGGTTTTGGGGGAACTGACATCACTCTGGAGAACTCATAATCCCCTTCAGGTCCCTATCTCACTTAATACATGCCCAGGAAGCATCTGCCTCTTGCCTCATCATCTCCCTTGGCCAGGCCTGGGCTTGTTAGTGGGCTTCTTCCTCATGTTGCTCAAGTCAACAGGGATCCTCCTGTCAGGTGTTGGACTGGCAGATCTTTCCCGTGCTGGGATGGGGACACCAGGCTCTTTTGCTACTGCTCTGCCTCATCTTCAGCCACCTTACCTGGCCCTTAATGATCCTTGGTTTCCTCACAGCATGTTTTCTCTTTCTTGTTGGCGGGGAGCTTTTTTCGTGGTTACAGGCACTGCCTGAGCTCTCTTCACCCAGCTCCCCCCAAGGAACCCCTCATGCCACTGTTGCTCTTACCCCAGCCTCTTGCAGCTGCACTGCCCATCATGTTTTACCATGCTCGTGGAAGTGGTAAACACTCAGTCACCCATGCTGCTGCAGGATACCTAAATCAACTTTATTCACAATCACAGTTATCCAATTTTGCACAATGAGTTATTCTTCTCTTTAAACAGAACACAAAACATCTTAAAGTAAAGCAATGAAATGCAAATGACACAAGAACACGGAGATACATGGGAACCTACACCAGTCAAACAAAACAAAATGTTAGAATTGTTGTTACTGCTTTTGCTGTTGTTATTTTTGGAGGGAGCCTTGCTCTCCTCTTCCCTGCTCACAACCAGAGGCCAGCTGATGCCAGGAGCAGGACTTAACCCCAATTCTTTTAGCTCGGATGCTGGGGGAGTTTTCAGCTTCTGCTAACTCCTAGAGTTTGGTCCACAGTAAAACAAACACAGTTATATATTAAAACACTCTGGATTCAAAAGGTGAAAAGGGAGTTCACACCACTGCACTGGTACCCATGGATGGAGTTTCTTGAAAAATAAAATATACCCCTTGGCTTGCCCTGCATGGAGGGGAACCGGTCCCACTGTTGTGGGGAAGGCTTGGGAGGCTGCTTATTGCACGTTTCCCCACATCCACTGTTTCAGCAACACCTTCCTACTCCTTCACTTCCTTCTTTCTGAAAGCTTTGCGCTGGGGTTTGTACAACCGCTGAGCCAGGCTCCCTGTATCTGTGGGTCATGGCTCTGTCCTGGGGCAAGCTGGAGGCTGGCTGCATGCCTGCTGCTGACATGGTTGCTGTGGCTACCCCAGACTTGTGCCAAACAGGCTTCCTCCCACTCATCAGTGAGAGCATCCGGGCACAGGACCCATAATGATCCAGGGCTTTTGACAGCAGCCTGGAGGGCAGGGCTGCGTTAGGGGGGTACATGAGAGGTATGCAAAGAAATCATGTAAATCCCTGTAACCAGAATATCAGCGTTCAAGTTAGTTCTGCCCACTGGGATGGGTTGGGGGTAGCTGCAGCCCCCTGTGGTAGGCTGCGGGGATGGTGATGCCTTTAGAGAAAGGCTCTACAATGCTCTCCACCCAGTAGCCTCTTCTGTCGTTTCCTTAAGAGGACAAAGTGAGGATATGTTTTTCCAGGTGCTCTTGTGAGCAGCTTCTGCGAGTGCTCCTTTACCCACCAGCTGCCAGGGGCATCCTGCAGTGACCAGCTGTGTACATTAAGTGCTTTTATCCCTATGCCACACTGTTGTCCTGTGTCCTATCAGTGGCCATATGCTGCAGCACAGGAAAAGGCTTTGCAGGAGTGGTACAACTCCATGAGCTGCTGCAGCCTGACCTTATGGGCAATACGGTGTGGCAAACACCACTGCTGCTCTGCCTCAGCCCTGGTCACATCTCAGGGCCCAGACATTGTCTCTACCTCCTGCATGGCCCTGGAAGGCAGGGGAGATGATACAGGGCTCTTCCGCCTACACCAGGCTCCAGGGCCAGCAGCCATGAGGTTGCCATGGCAGGCACCCACCATGGGGGGACAGCAGGGTCCCCAACAGGGGCAGGAGGGAAAAGGATTCATCTAAATCAACCAAAACAAACCAAAGCCCTCAAGCTGGGTTGGGTTTTTTTCTTTCCTTTCTTCCTAACATATAAGGACTGCCATGGCTGTGAAGGGCTGAGTACCACCCGGCTGGTTTTGTCTTGAAGCACAGTGATGAAGTTACCAGTAAATGAAACCCGCAGACATGTGGGTTTATACATTCTTCCCCAGTGAGGCTGGGGTTTTTGTTTCTTTTTTTTTTTCTCTTTTATTTGCTCCCTCACAAGTGCTGTCTGGATGGCAGGGGAAGAAAGGTGAGGGAGGCATCCCCCTCTGCTGCAGGCCCATGGGGGCAGAGATGCTGCTGAATCCCTTGTGTGTGAGACCACACGCAAATCAGTGGCGGTGGGCTTTGAGAGCCATTGTCATGCAACAGGATGGCAACAAGAGGTGGTTGGATACCACTGCGAGGAAGCAAGGCCAGTGCCAGTGTTGGCTGCCAAACCTTCCAAGAATGCTTCTGCTAGGGAGCAGCAGGGGACAGCCCTGAGGAGCTGCTCATCTGCCTGCAGCCTGGGGGCAGGTTTTGCTTCACAAATACTGGGTCCGCTTCTACACTGGCCACAGTCTTTCCGCTGTGAATGTGCTCACTGCACCTCCCTCGCTGGGTCAAAGCTTGCTTCACTCCATGCTTTCTGAGGAGTTTCCTATAGTCAGGCTGCTTGTACGTGGAAACAGGTTTGTTTTGTTTCTCCTCTTCTAAGCTGTCCTCCATATGCGCAGTGTCTCTGGAAGGAGAGGTGTAGCACTAAACCTTCTATCACTCGCTGTCCCTGCTAGACACTGGATACTCCTGTCTGCTGTGCATGGTGTAGAAAAGGGATGACTGCACCAGCTGTTTTTAGAGATAAAGATTAAAATCCACAAGGGACAGTGGTCCATCGCAGCTTCCCTAACGCACTGGAGTTCAGCCCCAGGGCTTGCTTGGAGGGTAGAAGAGCAGCATCTAAGCTTGTCTCATCTGTGTTTCATGGAAGAGGGGATCAAGGGTGGTGGTGGGTGATGTTTTTTGAATCTCTTGGATGATGAATAGAGACCAAGACCTGTGTTGTTTCACAGTCTTCTCCCCACCTGCCTAGTCCCCACCACAGCACCTGCTGCTGCTCTAAGTGCTGCGGTATGTTTTGATGATATCTTTGATGGCCCGTCTACAGATGGGGCAGCAAGCGTTGGCCATCTTCTTGAGCTTCAGCCCGCATGAATAGCAGAGACACATGTGTCCACAGGAGTAAATGACTGTGTCTACCATGTTCTCGTAGCAGATGGTACATTCATCTCCCCAGGGCCCTGAGACGGATGGGGAGATGGGTGACTCAGGCAAGCTGACTGGAGAGTTGGGAGCTGTGCCTGAAACACAAAGAACAGGGTCATTGCTGCTTAAAAGCCTTCCTGACATCCCATGGTAATTTCTGCCCTGAAGCGAGTTACAGAGGGAGGAACCATGCTTTAGCAGAAATGGATGTTCCAAGATCAGGGGTCCTTTCTGAGACCTACTGTCCCATTCGCTGAGCCCTGGTTCACATGCCAAGCCTCAGGCAGCAGAAAGGCAACTGCTGGGATCTGCTGCCCACATACAGCAAACCAAGAGGCAGCTGTTCCCACACAGCAGGGACAAAGAGCAGTTTCATGTTTTCAAACCACTGTCTAAACATTAACAAAGGAGTTAAAACCAGGATGGGCGGATCAAGCCATCTGCTTCGAAAAGCGAAAGGCTGGGTGGCACATGGTGTCAGCAGCTCCTGTGACAAACAGCGCTTCACCTCTAGGGCCAATCCAGAGATGTGGGACCACAACACCTGGCTTCATCTCACCCCATGTAGATCCTTCAGGATAGGGGTAGGGTGGTACACGCATGGACAGCATCTAGGTCCTAGCAGGTCATTGCTTTGAGAGCTATGAATGGCTGCAGTAACTATGCTCACGGCACACCCATAGTGAGGCCTCACCATGAAGCCAGATAATGAGAAAATGTCTGTATTTTTTTTCCTCCCCAAACCCATTAAAAATGTGACTGTTTGCTGTCACCAGTTATTAGACTTGAGGCTGGTCGGTACCTTCAGCGAAAACCACTCTTGGTTTGGACAACAACAAGGATTTGGTAAATTATATATCCCACCATAACTGTCTTGGGATCATGCAGGTACCCGGGGCTTTAAAAGTGCTCAGAACAGCCTATCATTTTCTAGTGCATGTGCATTTATCTGAATCTCACTGGAATAGACTGGCATATTGGAAATATCAATGCCACCTTTTCCTGTGGGGGGCACTGAAGGTGTGAGGAGTGGGAACATGGGGCTGTAAGCATACCATAGCTCCAGTCTAAGCTAGCACGCAACATGTCGCTGCCACACAGTTCTCCAGAAGGAGCCGTGCGTCACAGAGCCACACATGCAACAGAAACTCTGCTACCTCCCTAGGGACCTTTCATGATGAAAAGGGCTGGAGAAATATCGCTGTCTAGGCATTTAAGCAGCTTCTATGAAAACCAGACTGAAAATAGCCTTTGCAGAGGTTCTCCCTTCCTCCCCAAGGGAGCTGACAGGAGACTGTATTGATCACTGTGGTTTTAGAGTCCTTCTGAGAGACAAGTGTGAGCCTGTGAAGGGAAGCAGCGCAGAGCAGGCCAGGGGAGCCAAAGGAAAGGCACTGGGGGATCCCATCATACTTACCACTGATAGAGCTGCAGAGTGGCCCAGAGACACCGCTGCAGAGGACAGTGGGGGAATTGGGTGTCGATGTGGGCAAGCTTGGTGTGGACAGTCCCAGCCGCTCTGCTAATATGGTGGAACCTGCACCACAAGAAGAGAAACCTACAGTTACTTTTAAAACTTGGGGCTGACGAGGCACCAGGGTATGTGGCAGGGGGTGCAGCTTTCTGTGCTTGTCAGGATTTGTGTCTCATCAGCATGGAATCTGAGGAGGAGATAAAGGAGAATTAAAAAGTCTCATATGCCTTTTTAAATGCTAGCAGCTGGCACTCTTCAAGGCCCTCTTCAGACATCAGGCTCCTGCAGCCCCTGAAATTTGCTGGAGCTTCTTTAGCCACCATAACCCTTTGTTTCTGCCCTTAAATATGTCTCAAGCCATTAAGTGCAGTTACTTTCCTTATGGTTTCATGCTCATATGCTCCCGCACTATATCCAGCAACGGGCTTGTGAGGGAATAGCCTGCAGTAGGGTGGGCTGCACTGCAGCACAAGAACGTTGTCAAAGCACTCTTCACTAACCCAGTACAAAACTGCATCATTCCAGGCTCCAACAAATTCATGCAAAGTCACTCAGGGCCTTCCCAAAGACAAACACAAGTGTTTCCCTCACTCAGAAAAACTTAGCTCTGCTCACTGCTCTGCCTCTTTTGTAGGGTGGCTTCTGTCAGAGGTGGGAATAAGTCACCAAAATGCATTTATCTCTGGGATGAACAAGGATACCTCTCCCCCCAGTCAGGAGCATTACCTCCACTCGCTGCATGTCTGGATGCGATGGCTCAAGAGTGCAGAGCCCCTTGAAGTCCCTTCTAAGTGCCCCCAGCTCCATGACCTCTTGCTTTCACTGCCCACCATCACCTCTGTGTTTGTTAGCGCGCTGTTTGCCAGAAAAGCCAATTCTGCCCCACAGCCTTCTTGGCACCCTCCCTCCATCTCAGCCTCTTTCTTCTGCTGTTATAAAAACAAGTATCTTAAAACCCCTTCCAGAAGGGGAAAAAGAAAATGCTTCAAACTAGCTGTTGCAAAGGTTTTGTAGGGGGATTTCATTGTTAATGATGCTGTCTGGTCTTCAGTAAGACAGTGGTGAGACAACAGCATACACATGCATGAGCCAAGGTATGGTTTCTTGGTGGTTAAGAACTAGTTTGCCTATGGTGTTAAAGTTTCTAGTTCCTCAGTTGAGAAGACAACCAGGGTAAATGCAAATCAGAACTAAAATGCTAATACTTCTTCATGTCACCATATAAGGAGCTGAGAGGCACAGAGAATTTAGATCTGTGGTGTCCTTGAGGAGTCTGAGGCTACTCTCTAGAGAAAAAGCAGCAGCAGGAGGCCAGGAAATCCCCATGGTCCTTTAGTTCCTATTTGCAGGGACATAGTTGCAACTGAGCCAAGGAGGACTGAACCTGGGAGGCAGGGACTCCAACAGCCAAATGTGAATTGTGCAAAAAAAGCACAAGCACAGCAGCAGCCAATGCCTGATTCTCCTGCCCCTTTTTTATCAGAGTAAGACAGAGCAGTTAAGTGTAGCGCAGGGAGTGAGGAGGGGGAGGGCATGTTTAGGTCAAAAATCTGCTCTGAGGACTGCATATGGGAGAAAGAGCAATTAGCTTCAGCCTTCAGTCCTTCAGTTTTACCCCCCATCAAAGGAGGAGCACTTTGCTCCCAGGCACAATCTGAAGTTGATGTGGCCTATAAAGGGCTTTGGGGCTCTCACACTTGAGTTGCTGTAGAAAAGCACCTCCTTTATCACACAGATGGGAGCTGAGGCTGGAGTTTAGCTCAGTCAATATGCAAAAAGAACGATGCAGGCTCTAATGACAACCACTAGCAATGGCCTTCACTTCCAATCTGACAGATGATCATAGCAGAAAACTTGCCCTGTGGATAGCGCACGCTGTAAATAGGCCCAGCAGGGGCATGGATTTCAGCTCGTTCCCTGCACACAGAACAAATATGAACGGTGAGCAGCTGAACAAGTTTTTCAAGCCTTCCCTCTCCTCCCTGCAGCCTGGAGCCATTTCTTCCATTCGGCCGACACACAGCACTTTGCATTTGTAACACCAACCTGGTCATTTCATTTAGTGCAAAATAAAGACTATTAGGGGTATTTTCCTTCTTGGACTAATAGAATTTGGAGGTGCCTCAACTGTCACAGAGTATGAATTGATCATGCTGGCAGCACGGAAAACAGCCTTTCCACAGTGCAAGGAGAGCGCATCAGTGCAGGAACCACAATCTTCTGGTTGTAGCTGATCTGAATCCCAAAATGGCCTTACCAAAGACCCAAGGGCCAGCACACACCTTCCCAGTTCTTTCTCCTAACACAAGGCTCAGCTCTTGACTTTTCTCCAGCATAAGTATAGAGCTTTGTTCAAAACAATCTGAGTTCCCCACCAGACAAGACGAACTTCTCCCTTGGTGACAGAATAATCAACATAAGACACGTTACTCACACTGTTAATATATTGCCGGATGGTGTGCGGATACCATGACAAGGAGCATGGAATGAGATCATGTGCAGGGTGGAATGAGTGTGGCCAGCTTGGTTTAACTAAAACCAGATACATGTGCTCAAGGCCAAACATGCTCATTGTGTGCACAGAGCTCCCACCAAGAGTTAGCTTTCAAACCACAACTTAAAAAAAAAATAATTCTAAATAAATCAATTTAAACATTCTTCCCCTCTCTAAAGCCCCCAGATAAATTGTCTTTGCTGCTAACTTGTCTCATGCTTGATCTCAAACATGTTGAGCTCACTGGAATCACCTTTAAATGGATTTTGAATCAATTCCATTTGCTGTTTTAACTTTGCAAAGTCCAGTTGTTAGCAAAATCCAGTGCAGATTGACTTTTTCTCTGCACTTCTGTCATTGCTCTGCGAGAGGTGCAAATAAATGAGCCTATATGTCGACCACAAAAGGAAATAAAGTATTATATTTTCAGCAGAAGAGAGCGTTATGATGGAATGTACAGACAACATCGTGCCAGGAAAGTCTGCTAGTATGATAAAGGTTTGTAATTCAAAATGGTCTTGCCAAACTGGAAAAAGGATCAGAAATAAATGGGATAGTATTCAATATGATCAAATGAACAGTGAAGGACTTAAGCAGAGATAATCAGCTACCCAAATACAAGAGAGGGAATTAGTCTATTCAATTAGAAATACGGCTGTTCTACAGAAAAAGACCTGGAGATTGCTGGAGGTCACCAGATGAACATAAATCAACAATGCCATCCTGTTATGAAAAGGTTGCATGAACCCAGCATCATATAAGGCTGGTTAAGGACTGGAGCAGGAGCCTGAAGGACTATGGTATCTCTGTCCCTGGAAATACTCAAAACTCGACTGTACATGGTGTTGTGATAACTTGGAAGTTAGCCCTGCTTTTAGCAGGAGGATGGATTAGGTAATTCCCAGGGGTCCCTTCTGACCTAAAATGTTGTATAATTCTATGATTTTTAGATGGCAACATTTTTCCAGGCTGATAAAAGGAGAGAAGAAACAGTCTTTTCTTCATGGAAGTCTGGATAAGACAAGAATCATGGGTTCACACTCCTAAGGTATGCAGGTTAGATGTTATACAGATAGTGAAACACTGTAAAGCAATCAGACTTCCTAGAGAGATCATGGCATCTCCATCATAAGAGCTTTTTAAGAACAGGAAGGTGGATTACATAGTCTCTTGGGATTTCATCCAGCATTTATAATTTTTATAGAATCATAGAATCAACTAAGTTGGAAAAGACCTTTAAGATCATCAAGTTCAACCTTTACACCAGGATAAATATACTTTACTCTCATAAGCTCTTTTATGAGAGTAGTTATCTGTATCCATAATTGCCCTTTTATAGAACATCCTAACTGTCACCAAAATACAGCAGCTGTGGCTGTCAAAGATGCTTTTGGCTCTCTGTATCTATTGTGGCAAACAGGGTGGTTTCCCAGAACATTGCAATCCATTCCCAGGGGATATCTCCTGAGGCTGTCCCAACTTTTAAGCATCTCTCTTAAGGACAGCTATCTGGGGAAAGCTGTATAGCTGAATGATTTACATTGGAAATAACGCCAGATACAAATTCAACACTCCTTAAAAATACAGAAAATTTTCAATTAACTCTCACCCTTAATTAATTTATAAAAATCATAGAATCATAGAATGGTTTGGGTTGGAAAGGACCTTAAGATCATCCAGTTCCAGCCCCCCTGCCATGGGCAGGGACACCTTAAAATATTATGTCTACATTTCTTTCTTATAACAAAATTATCATGTTGACCTGCTTATTACTGTGTAGGCTCCAGGGAAAGAATTGGAAAACAACCACTACAACAAAACCAGGTGGGAAGAGCATCATGCTGTCTGCATTTTCCTGCTGAATATGCTTATGGGCATTTGCTATGATGCAAGTAAATCCCCAGGGAATTTCTGTAGCCTAGGACAGAGAATATCTGCCACAAATCTGTTCTGCAGCTATTCCCAACCCATTGCTAGCAAGCAGTATATTAATACTCCCAGATTCAAACCACAGCTGAGATGGAGAGAAAAGTAGACTAATGCCAAAGAGCATGTTGCTTCCTTATTGCTGTTGACTTTAGATCACTGGAGGTTGGGGAAACTGCCAATTTAAGGTTTTCATAACACATTTCTTAATCTGGTAGCTATTCCCAAGAGAGGTGATAGCAGGGCAGGACTGATCTTGGGACTCAAATAACGACAAAAGGCTGAAATCCACCAGATTATGAAAAACATCCATCAAGCAGAGAAAGGTATCCAGTAACTTCTTGGGATTTATTAAGGTATTCCTCACACTGTCCCAGTGTGGGGAAGAGTATTCATATTCATAAGGAGACGAAAGCAAAACTCAATCCATTTTACTAAATCTCATCTCCTTCTCTTATTCTTTTTCCCCTCATAATTAAATTCAACATTATATAGTCCCTTTGCACCTAATCAGATCTTAACCCAAAAGGCCTGGAAGCACAATATTTCCATCAGAGCATTGCGCTCCACAGGTTGAAAATGCCTGCTGCTTTGCCATGGAAATGCGGTATTGTATAGTCTGGAGACTGCTTTCAAGACTTTGCTCATTGCAAACAGGAAGAAATATCCTTATTTCTGCCCCCAGAATGTTTTCTGGCAATACCAAACACCATCTCAGGTGTTTCACTCACCTTCTGCTATTACCTGTCTAGGCTCTTCATGACTATTTCACAAGCATCATAAAAATAATGCATGACCACTCCAGAGCTATCCTTTTTCCCCCCTTTGAACCTGTCCAACTGAAAGCTTGTTCTTCCTAGCTTACATGACACTGTCAGTAAATGACCACTACTGTCCAACTCACAGCTCACATAGTTTGATCTTCACTTGTTTCATGGTCTTTCTTTACTCACAGCCACCATAAGGACTATAGTCAGATCTTAGCTAAACATTGTACCTAAAAGACAAAATATGGGAGCTTTCTGCCATAGTTTCTAAGGAAGATAAAGGTTTATGCAACATACTGACTTGCCCATATGCTGAGTATCATGTGAAGCACATT
Organism: Psittacus erithacus; assembly: GCA_009867235.2. Classification (NCBI taxonomy): domain Eukaryota; kingdom Metazoa; phylum Chordata; class Aves; order Psittaciformes; family Psittacidae; genus Psittacus; species Psittacus erithacus. The sequence goes on from WYDI02031517.1 coordinate 155,054, forward strand.
GACAGCCCACTTCTCTTTTTATAACACATTTGTTGCATAAATAGGCCAGTTAATAAAGATTGGGTAATTACCAATAGTAATCACAGATTTTTGATGTTGTTCCATGCAAGGTGCCATAGCTTCCAGCACACAGTGGAAAACATTAGTACAGCTGCTGAAATCTGGCTGCAGCTTTCAACTGGCATATCTATGGGTGCTCAAGAGAGCTGTGCACATCTCATACATTTTAGTCCAATGAGCACTGGGCAAAGCCATATGTCATAATGACATTCATAGTCATTCAGCTGCCTTTCAAAACTCAACTAAATTTCCTTTTGTTAAAAGCCAGGTTTTTGAGCCTGTCAACTGAAATAATTTCATTATCACAAAAACTGTTCAATATCCATTCTCACATTTAACACTGTCAATATATCAGGCCCACTGCTTTTGTTATCTAAACAGGATCAAGGTCCATTCAAAAATCTGGCACAGTCATGGGTACTGAACTCATGTGAACTAAAGCCTAAGGAAGTCTGGCCCCTAACAAGTGAGCTCCTGCAGTGTGAGTGGGCTGTGATGTTGCTAAAACTGGATACTAGAGCAACTTAACCCTATAAGAGTCATATTTTTGCTTAATCTAATCTACTACAGATCTTTGGCTTGATAGTAACTGGTATGTGAACACCCTTGATAACTACCCATGTGCAAGAGTGGTAGGACTGGGAACTTCATTTTGGTCCTTACTTTGTTTTTACTGAAAAACCTTCTACATAAGTCTTTTTTTTTCTGCTCACGGATGTAGCTTGAGTAGAGCTTCCTCACTTTATTTATTCCTCTATAATTCTGCCCATTGCACAAAAAGTTATGGATATACTTCTAACTTTTAGAGAATGCAGACTAGTAGAATTACACAGCTCTTCCACATGTTACAAGAGCAAAAGCCCATATTGAAGATGCAGTAGGGAACCTGGAACAGTACATTAAATGTGTATTCTCTTGACCTTCCATTCTAGTGGCAAGACACAGTGTACTGAGATCTGGGTTCTTTCCTCCATCTTCTCTAAGAAGAAGTTTCTGTCTTTGGATGCTCCCCAAGCACATGTCACACTAACACCTCTTCCTTGATGGGAAAAACTGGTATTACATCAGTGGCACATCAGCTAAAAGGTGGGTCTTATGAAGACAAGCTTTGCAAGACTTCAGTCTTTCCACTTTTTATACTTCAGTAACTGGTTTTCACTAATGCAAATGTAGCACCAGACGTACAGGGACCTGCAAATACCAAACATGATTTCAGCAAGATAGTCTCAATGCTAAAATGACAGCCCTCCCCACAGCATGCTCTCTACTCCACAGAGCAGCCATTTCTGCACATTACCACACTTTTTTGCCTTTAGCGAAGGCTGCAGGAGAGCTATTCTGTTCCCCAGGGCCACTCATGTCTTGCCCAACAGGGATTTTTGAATCCATCATACTAAAACAAAGCAACAAAGCACCTGTTACTGCCTGGACACATGTAGTTAAAGATCAACAATGATGTTAGGGAAGGATGTAAGCATATCCATCACTCCTGAATGCTTTACACAGCCATTTGTTATGTTCCCACAGTGATGGCAACAATACTGCATTGACCAGAAACCAAAGCTTCCTTCCCTTTGGGCACAATGGTTTTTGGCCAACCATGCTCTCAGAGCCTGGCCTCTGTGCTGCAGCTCATCTCAGCCCCTCAGGTGACTGACATCAGTGAAAGATCCATGGGGCTGTTTGCATCTGATTATTTCCTGGAGGATTTTAAAACTGTTCTGAACAGAACAATATTACATTTTGTTCTTTACAAGCCCATGAAAACATAAAGGATTTTGCATTACGCTACAGAAATGTCCAGAAACAGGTGAAAAAGCAGCCTGGCAGATATTGCATGCAAAGCCATAAGTCCTGTATTTGCAGCTGGGTGTCAGACAACCACTGTTCAGGGAAGTAAAAATAGATCCAAACCACATGGAGAACAACAGTTGAGACTGTGGTATGAATCAGAAAAGGAGTGTACTTTATGGCTCCACTGGTGCCTTGCTGTCTGCTGTGTCCAGAAGGGCAGCAAGGGACCAGCACATCGGTTATCCTCTTGCAATCATATGCACACTCCAGCTAAGCAGGTGAAAATGAAAGCTCCAAGCGCTACAGAGGCTTTTGATTCAGCAGCTTTCACAGCCCACACCCAATGTGCTGTCTGAAAGCAAAGAGCACACAGCAAACTCAGAGGACATCTTTTCTCACCTGGCAGGTAATGTTCAGTGGTTACTCAGCAACTTCATCCTGCAAAATCCTGAGGGCATGCACACCACGCAATGAACGTCTCACTGAACTGAAGTTAAAGAGCCTCTACTGGGGCTCCACCTCTCAACCTGAGAAATACTAGCCCAACACAGCACCCAGATGCTTATATCAATAAAAGGTAAAAAAAGAAGAATTATGGGTTAGGTATCTGAATCACATGAAACATGAGAGTTGGGGCTTTCTTCTTGTTTAAGAAAAACAAAACAAAAGGCCCTCTTAATGATCACAGGTATTAATTACCCTGAACAATATGTTTCTGTTCATAAGCAGCACCTTTCCAGATCCATCTCAAAAAGGCCAGAGTACTGGGGACACAACGTCTGTCTCAGAGTATTTGGCACACCACAGCGAAAGTAGTTCTGTGAGCAAAAGGAAAATCACTGCCTAACCCAGCACCTCCCAGCTCTGTGCTTCTCCAGGAGGGACATGTATAAATAGCCTGGTAGATGTATACAGGAAACAAATAGTGTCACTTTCCTTTGCCAGCACTGCTCTGAATTTCTGTGGGACACTTTGCTGGATAACAAAGCACCTGATAAAGAAGGAAAAGAAAGAGTTTCATCTGCTATGTGACTTTCATGGTAGCCAAAGTAACTAACTTATGCCAGTGTTAGCTCAATGAGTAGGCAGATATTATCTGTCCTGACAGACAAGTTGCAATTCAAACAGGCTGGTATATCCTGTATATTCAGTATAGGCAGGCAAAGGCATTATGAGATGAGGGAGATCTATACATCACTTACTATGAACACCATACTGCAGGCAGGGATAGGTTATTATCCTAGTAATGATAATCATTTCTGCTCTTGTGGAGCAAAGCATGCAGAGGATGAGGCATTTGCAAACCCTGTGACTGTTGTCTAGAGATCTGCTTGCTTTACCCAGCCTTTACCCAGATGCTGGCTGATACCTCAGTACACAGGCTAATGCTCACTGACTTACCTGTGGCAAGCGTGGGTTAACTATGTGTCGCGTGTGAAGAGATCTTTAGTGAGATGGTTCAAAGGTGCCATTAGCAGGTGTTAATGCTGCCATTAACACGAAAGGACAAGCATTTGATTGCATCCAACTCTCTGAGACTGGAGTTTTCCAAGGCACAAGTTATAAAGCAACTTGTCCTAACACAACAGCTTCTTTTTGTACTAATTCTCCTTTGAAACAATGGACATAAAATGGGATGTGAATGGAGAGCCATGTGCAGTGCTAGAATCAGACCCAGAAGTTACAAACACTGTAATGCTTTTGTGCAGTTCTTACAACTTAACATCAGTAATGTACATCACTTGGAATGAAAGATAAAACCATGCATGATAGGAAGGTTTATAAAGAGGCACCAATTAATGCAAGTGGACTTCTTTCCAAGAGTCACTGAATATTAACTGTCTTCCTCCCCGCCTAGTCTCTAACACCATAAAATACCGCATACTCTGCAGTGCATAGGAAATCAAGGCAGTTAAGTGCCACACAACACAGGCCTGTTAGATCCCAATCAGCTTAATGAGGCCATTTCCCATAGAAGTGGGAAATATTTCCAAAAT